>CAUYON010104694.1:0-85970 GCA_963573935.1 Arctocebus calabarensis | reverse complement strand
TGATTATACTGTGGTTAATATGTTAGCATAGCAGTATTCCCAGATAGTTTTTTGTTTGTTGGGAGGTTGGGCTTTGGGGGTGGCAGAGTTAATACTTTGTGTGAAATATCTTATTTTATAACAGTGAAATTGCTTTCTCTTTTGTCTTGTGATTTCTTTTGAGGTGAAATTTAATTTTTTTTTTGGCGGGGGGAGAGACAGAGTGTCACTGTATCACCCTCGGTAGAGTGCTGTGGCGTCACACAGCTCACAGCAACCTCCAACTCCTAGGCTTAGGCGATTCTCTTGTCTCGACCTCCCGAGTTGTTGGGACTACAGGTGCCTGCCACAACGCCCAGCTATTTTTTTTTTTTTTTTTTGAGACAGAGCCTCAAGCTGTCACCCTGGATAGAGTGCTGTGGCATCACAGCTCATAGCAAACTCCAATTCCTGGGCTCAAGCGAGTCTCTTGCCTCTGCCTCCCAAGTAGCTGGGACCACAGGCGTCCGCCACAACGCCCGGCCATTTTTTGGTTGCAGCTGTCATTGTCTGGCAGGCCTGGGCTGGATTCGAACCTGCCAGCTCAGGTGTATGTGGCTGGCGCCTTAGCCCGCTGAGCCACAGGCGCCAAGCCCTTTTTTTTTTTTTTTTTGAGAACAAACCCTCAAGCTGTCACCCTGGATAGAGTGCTATGACATCACAGCTCACAGCAACCTCCAATTCTTGGGCTCAAGTGACTCTCCTGCCTCCGCTTCCCAAGTAGCTGGGACCACAGGCGCCTGCCACAATGCCCGGTCATTTTTTGGTTGCAGCCGTCATTGTTGTTTGGCGGGCCTGGGCTGGATTTGAACCTGCCAGCTTAGGTGTACGTGGCTGGCGCGTTAGCCCGTTGAGCCACAAGTGCCGAGCCATGAGTACGATTTTTAGACCAATTTTATTTAAATGCCAAAGGAAATCATAAAGTGTATTTGCTTCTGTATTTTAAATATGTAACTTAAAAGTTTAATGCAAATTCTAAAACACGATAAATTTGTTGTTTTGCAGATCAAAATTGGGGCAGTTGCTTGGAGTCACAAGTTTTTAAAAAACATATTCTATCTCCACAGCAAGGATAACCTTCTAATTATTAGTGATCGGCCGTGTTGGTTCTTGAGCAAGCAGAAAAGTTGAAGAGCCACATAGGCAATTTGGCAGAACAACTTCTAGAGGGATAACTCCACACTCTGACATTAACACTGCCTACACCTTTAGCCAAAGAAGGAAAGAGAAGGGGGAATCAGAAGACAGGTTTTCACAGTTTACTCTCTAGCTGCTAAGTTTTGTGTGGTTCCCCTCTTTTTTCTTTTCTTTCTCCTTTTTTTGGAGACAGAGTCTCACTCTGTCACCCTCCGTAGAGTGTTGTGACATCATAGCTCACAGCAACCTCGAACTCTTGGGCCCAAGCGATTCTCTTACCTCAGCATCCCCAGCAGCTGGGACTGCAGGTGCCCACACAATGCCCGGCTACTTTTAGAGACAGGGTCTCCCTCTTGCACAGGCAATCCACCTGCCTCGGCCTCCCAGGGTGCTAGGATTACAGGCGTGAGCCACCATGCCTGGCCCTCTCTTTCTGTTCTTTATTTTGAATCATAGTAAAACACATGTAACAAAATTTATCATCCTAACCATTTTTAAGTATCCATCTCTCTGGTATGAACTTCATTCACCCCGCTGTGGATCCAATCTGCAGAACTCTTTTCACATTACAAGACTAAAACTCTGCACCATTAAACACTAACCCCATATCTAAGCCCCTGACCTATGCCCTGGAAACCTGCATTCTACTTTCTGTCTCTAGGAGTTTGACTCTTCTAGGGACCTCTTCTAGTGGAGGTGTATACTATTTGTCCTTTTGTGACTGGCCTATGTCACTTAACATGATGTCCTCAAGGCTTATCCATTTTGTACACGTGTCAGAAGTCTCTTCCCTTAAGTCTGAATCTTGCTGCATTATATGCAACACCACACTTGGCTTATCCATTCCTCTGTCCACGGGCACTTGGGTTGCTTCCATCTGTTGGCTATTGTGTCTCCTTTTAGTCAGTAACAATATTCACCTTTACAAAACACACAAAAATAGGAGCCAGGCATGGTGGCTCATGCCTGTAGTCCCGGCTACTCAGGAGGCTGAGGTGGGAGGATTGTTTGAGGCCAGAAATTTGAGAGCAGCCTGGACAACACAGCAATACCATGTTTCCAAATAAATCAATAAAAATAAGAAATAAGTGTAGTGGCTGAATTCCTTTGCTGATCCAGGTGGGGAGAGCCCTCAAGGCTGGGTCTTTATGAGACTCATTCTTCCAGAAAGAAACTCAGAGGTAGATATTGTTCTCTTGCTGATCAAGAGAGAGGCAAATAGAAAAAAAGACAGTACCAAAGGGAAGTCCTAGTGAAGCAAGATCTCCAGGGGGACAGACTGCCCAGCAGCCCAGCTCTGTCGGCTGCTTCCTGCACGGGCACTTGGTCACAGTGCCCTGGCATGGGGGGATACGTGTCTGCCCCCAGCACAGCCAACCCCAGAGGGCCCAGGAACCAGGCTTGGCCGCTTTATGGCCGTAGGCAGGTTCCTGTAACCTCCGTTTCTTCACCTGCCAAAGGAATTTGCAGTTTCTGCCCACAGGACAGTCATTGGGAATAAATAATAAAACAACGCCAGAGGAGGGCAGGGGACACCAGGAGGGCTGAGGGTTTGCTGGGCCTTACTGCCACCGTCCAATGTCGAAACTCCCCAAACTGCTCGGCGAGCAAGGCCCGCTATGGCCTGGGGACCCAGCGTCCCCCTGTGCTTGGCTGCCTGTCTATCTGCCTGGCCACCATCTTCAGGACCCTGCACAGGCCCAGGCAAAGCCCCCTCTTCCTGACAGGAATAGCACAAGGAGTCACCCTGCACTCCTTCCCGGTGCTCACATTTTATTCCTGTTTTTAGTCAAATCGCTACAATGACCCCACACGCCTCTTGACCCTCACAGCTCTCTCAGATCTCAGAGGCATCTGGTTTCAATTTGTTCACTTTTACAAGGAGCGGAAAGACCAGGTGTTAGCGCAGGGGTCCTCAAACTCCAGCCCGCGGGCCACATGCATTGGTGTGAATTGTATTTGTTCCCGTTTTGTTTTTTAAAGTAAGATATGTGCAGTGTGCATAGGAATTTGTTCATAGTATTTGTTTTAAACTATAGTCCAGCCCTCAAACAGTCTGAGGGATGGTGAATTGGCCCCCTGTTTAGAAAGTTTGAGTGCCCCTGTGTTAGGGGGTCTCACATAATCTCAACGTCCCTTAGGCCAGCCTGTGAGGGTACTTACAGGACACCCCCTGGTTCTTCTGCCTTTTTTTTTTTTTTTTTTTGGCAAAGTCTCAAGCTGTCACCCTGGGTAGAGTGCCATGGCATCACAGCTCACAGCAACCTCAAACTCTTGGGCTTATGGAATTCTCTTGCCTCAGTTTCCCAAGTAGCTGGACTACAGGTGCCCACTACAATGTCCAGCTATTTTTTGTTGCAGTTGTCATTGTTGTTTAGCAGGCCCAGGCTGGGTTTGAACCCTTCACCCTTGGTGTATGTGGTCGGTGTGTAACCACTGTGTTATGGGTGCCATTTTTCTTTCTTTCTTTTTTTTTTTTTTTTTTTGAGACAGAGCCTCAAGTTGTCGCCCTGGATAGAGTGCCATGGCATCACAACTCACAGCAACCTCCAACTCCTGGGCTCAAGCAATTCTCCTGCCTCTGCCTCCAAGTAGCTGGGACTACAGGCATCTGCCACAACACTCTTATGCCCAGCTATTTTGCAGCCATCATTATTGTTTGGCAGGCCTGGGCTGGATTCTAACCCTCCAGCTCAGGTATATGTGGCTGGCGCCTTAGCTGGTTGAGCCACAGACGCCGAGCCTGTAATTTTTCTTGCTGTTCATATCTCACTGGAGGCAGTTGGCTGATCTCAATTCCTTCAGAACATCAGTTCTCAATCTGTGGGTCGCGACCCCTTTGGGCATCAAAAGACCCTTTCACAAGGGTCGCATAAATCAGATATTTACATTACAATTCCTAAGAGTAGCAAAATTACAGTTGTGAAGTAGCAATGAAAATAGTTTTATGATTGGGGGTCACCACAACATGAGGAACTGTGTTTTGTTTTGTTTTGAGACAGAGCCTCAAGCTGTCACCCTGGATAGAGCACCATGGCATCACAGCTCACAGCAACCTCCAATTATTGGGCTCAAGCGAGTCTCTTGCCTCCGCCTCCCAAGTAGCTGGGAGTATAGACGCCCACCACAACGCCCAGCTATTTTTTGGTTGCAGCCGTCATTGTTGTTTGGCGACCCGGGCTGGATTTGAACCCTCCAGCTCAGGTGTACATGGCTGGTGCCTTTGCCCGTTGAGCCACAGGCGCCGAGCCAGGAACTGTATTAAAGGGTCACAGCATTAGGAAGGTTGAGAACCACTGCTCTAGAATGATCTTTAAAATAGTCTAAAGCTATGCTAAAAGTCACTCTTCTGGCATCTATAACCCCAGTTAGTCTCTGCTTATGTGACTGTACCTTCCTACACAGAAGAAATTATACTCAATAAGCTGGCTTTGGGGGTGGGTCTGTGACCTGAATGTGGATTCATACTGAGAAAAGAGGCAAATTCTGATACAAAAAACTACTTAATTCAACTTGACAGACTCCTACGCACTCTAACCCTTTATGTAAGGGAAACCCAAAAGACTCTATTTTAAGTAATATTGCCTTTAATGATAATAGCTGGCATTAGTAATGGTTGACTCAAATGGCTAACATTTGCAGGTGCTGTACTTACTGTATGCCAAGTAGTACACTTCCCAAACAGTGTTTCCCAGCCTTACAAAGTAGTTTCTGTTCCAATTCTATTGACATGAAAACTGAAAAGCATTATAAGAAGTAAAGCTGGAATTTTTTTCTTTTTTGAGACAGGGTCTCACTCGGTCACCCAGGATAGAGTGGAGTAGGACAATCATAGCTCACTACAACCTCCAACTCCCAGGATACAGGGATCCTCCTCAGTCTCCCAAGTAGCTGGGACTACGGGTGCCTGCCACTATGCCCAGCTAGATTTTTGTTGTTGTTGTTGCAGTTTTTGGCCAGGGCTGGGTTTGAACCTGCCATCTCTAGTATATGGGGCCAGCGCCCTGCTCCTTTGAGCCACAGGCACTGCCCGCTAGTTTTTTATTTTTAGTAGAGAAAGGATCTCTGTCTTGCTCAGGCTGCTCTCAAACTCCAGAGCTCAAGGGCTCTATCTACCTCAACCTCCCAAAGTGCTGGGATTACAGGTGCGAGCCACCATGCCTGGCTCAGACTGAGTTCCTTAACCACAACACTCCACTGCCCCTCTTTTCTTAGCTACCAAATAATAAAAAATATGGGGGTTTCAACAAGGAATATAAGAAAAGTTCTGAAAACCCTTCTTGGTGTCCATAGCACAGTGGTTGCAGCGCAAGCCACATGCCGGGTTCAAAACTGGCCCCTTGGGCCAGCTAAACAACAACAACGGCAACAACAACAACAAAAGTTCTGAAAACAAAGAGAAGAGATCAGGCTAATGTGTTCTCCTTCCACCACAAACAGCTGGTAATAAGGTCCACTTGGCCAGCTGTCCTCTCCCTGCATGGCCACCCTCCTCTTCCTCCTCTCACACCCCAACTTGGGTCTGGGGAAAGGTTCCTCCTTTTTTGTTATTTTTTTGAGACAGAGCCTCATTGTGTCACAGTAGAGTGTGCCACAGTAGAGTGCAGTGGCATCACAGCTCACAGCAACCTCAAACTCTTGGGTTTAAGTGATTCTCTTGCCTTAGCCTCCCAAGTACTGGGACTATAGGTACCCACCGCAATGCCTGGCTATTTTTTGGTTGCAGTTGTCGTTGTTTAGCAGGCCCAGGCCCGGTTCGAAGCCGCCAGCCTTGGCTTATGTGGCTGGCGCCCTACTTACTGAGCTATGGGCACTGAGCCAAGGTTCCTCATTATTAATGCCATTCCTGGAGTTGTGTTTATACAGAGAAGGAAACTTAATATCAACATTCTCCAAAGGAAAATATCTTGTCACCTCTCTGAGGCACTTCAGGCAGGGAGGGACCACTCTCCAAAATCAACAGCCACTTACCCCCTTTAAATAGTCTGACGGGAGAGTTTGTTTCTACAGGGACCTTCGTGTTCTTTCATGTGCCTCCACTGGTTTGCTATGAAGAGGCTGAGAGACTGCTGTGCTACCCACACTCCTCCCACGTGTCAAGGCTCTTTGGGAGGGATCTCGGGGAATCTACTCAAAATGAGGACAGGAGGGTGCAGGGGCTCATGCCTGTAATCTCAGCACTTTGGGAGGCCAAGGAGGGAGGAACACTTGAGGCCAAGAGTTCAAGATCAGCCTGGGCAACTTAGCAAGATCCCCCTCCCCATAGCTACTCGGGAGCCTGAGGAAACCAATTAAAAACAAGCTATCAGTTCCTGCATGTCCACTCCCTAGCACTGCCCCCTGTTTAATGTTTCCCAGCTGTCCCATCAGCAGGGTGAGGAGACCAGACAACAGGACACATGATGAATCAGATCTCCCAGCCTTGGCAGGGGGAGGAGGCTTGAACAGGGCTGTACAGTGGGAAATTCTTTTGTAACTTCCACAACCTACTCAAAATGGACTTAATTGCCTATCTCAAAATCCCTCCACTTTGTTAACACAGCAAATTAAACTGCTGGGAAAAACAGTTCTGTATTCCTAATGGAGTGGGACCCCAGGAATCTGAGGATTTGACAAGACCAGTTAGCAACAGAGAGCCTCAAAGCCAGGATGCCTGTTTACTACAGCCCCCTTTCCCCGTCACCCCCATCCTCAGAGAGTACAAGGCATGTAGGAGGGATCCACAGAAGAAGGGACTCTATCCATGATGACAATGGAGGAAGGATAGCCCAGGATCCAGGAAAGAAGCAGCAAACTCAACTGGCCTCTCTTGGTGAACAACCTCAGGACTGAACCTGCCCGCCTCCTGGTTCATGTAAACTGGGGGTGTGAGAGGCACATGGAAGTTGTCTTACACATGCCTTTCACAGCTCTTTCTCCCACACCATGGCAACAGGGGCTCGGGAGAAAGATAATGACCACTGTTTCACCCCACAGCCATCCTGGCCCCACCTGGACAGTGACTTCCCCTGGCCTTTCCCTCCATGTCCTCTGCCCTCACTCACTCAATCCTGAGGCTCAGTCAACCCCGATCACTTCCTCACTGATCCTCTGCCTCCAGCCTCCAGGTCTAGGATACATCTGAAACACACACACCCTCTTCTGTACGGATTTAATCATGCCTGCCCTCCACTCATAAATCCCCAAACTGCTCTGCCTGACTTTCAAGACCCGCATACCAGGTGCCAATTGCATTGACCTGCCACCTTCCAGGGCAACCGGGCTGCTGGAGAGAAGAGGAAGCTCCAAGACTCCCTGCTTGGGCCATGCACCGAAAGCGAGAGGCAGGGGGAGCCAGCCACAGGCAACACTAGCGTGACCTGATGTGAAAAGGCAAGGAAGGGATGAAATGGGCACACAAAACGCACTTGAGTAATCGTGCTGCTAGTGAAGTGTCAGTATTGTTACTCAGAGACCCCGTGGACATGATGGGATAGAGAAAGTGAGGAGTCACATTAGTGTTGTCAAAGATGGGAGTTTGGTGTGGATGAAAGGATCGATAAATGGAAAGATGACATGAAGAATGTGAAGTGTGGGAAACAGCACAGTGGTTCCTCAAAACCACACTGAACTGCCCTATGGTCCAGCAATGCCACTGTGGGGTACACATCCCACAGAAGTGAAGGCAGGGACTCAAACAGACACTTGTGCCAGGTAACAATAGCAACATTACTCACAATGGTCAGAGGGCAGAAGCAACTGGAGTGTCCATACAGAAATGAAGAGATAAACGAAATGTGCTCCCCAATGCACGCAATGGAAATGTCCCTCACCCTTCACAAGAAGAAAATTCTGACATACGCCACAGAACAATGGATGTATCTCGAGGACATTATGGTAAGTGAAAAAGCCAGATGTGAAGGGACTAACGCCACATGATTCCACTCACGTGGGATACCCAAAGTAGTCAAATTCATAGACACAAAGTAAGGCTGGGTCTGGTAATGTCCGTAATCCTAGCACTTTAGGAGGCTGAGATGGGAAGATTGCTTGAGGCAAGCAGGCTGAGACCAACCTGAGCAAGAGCAACATTCTATCTCTACAAAAAATAGAAAAATTCGGCTCAGCACCCTGAGCACAATGGTTACGGCACCAGACACATAGACTGAGGGTGGTGGGTTCGAGCCTGGCCCAGATCTGTTAAACAACAATGACAACTGCAACAAAAAAAATAGCTGGGCGTTGTGGTGGGCACCTGTAGTGCCAGGTACTTGGAAGGCTGAGGCAAGATAATTGCTTAAGTCCAAGAGTTAGAGGTTGCTGTGAGATGTGACACCATGGCACTCTAACGAGGGTGACATAGTAAGACTCTGTCTCCAAAAAAAAATAAAAAAATTAGGCAGGCATGGTGGTGGGCACCTGTAGTCCCAGCTACTTTGGAGGCTGAGGCAGGAGGACTGCTTGAGCCCAGGAGTTTGAGGTTGTTGTAAGCTATGGCAATGACACTGCACTGTAACCCAGACAACAGGGCAAGACCCTGTCTCAAAAAGGGAGGGGGATGGGAGTTTCTTGGGTTGGGCAAGAGATGTAGAGATTTATTATTTAACGGAATAGAATTTCACTGGGGAAAAGGAAAAATTTTGAAGACATGGTGGTGATGGTTGCACAGCAATCCTTGGATGTACTTCAAGCCACAGACAAATGGGTAAAGAGGGACAGTTTTAATGTATATTTTATTACAATTTTTTTTATTCATGAAGCAAAGCAAAAGTCTTTCAGTCCTAAATTCAAATTGGAAGCATTGATATGAACACACAGTATCTTTTATCTTATGTTTGGAGCGGGAGGGGGAAGCATTTCCTAACTCCGCATGTTGAACAACTAACCTCAGAGCAACACGCACAACCCAGCTCCAGAGGGGTCTCCAAACACTGTTCTTCCCCCAAAGGAGTCAGGTTTCTTATGGAAATGGCCAAATCCAGGTATATAAGGAGAATGTGCAGAAGGGTGTGGAACGTTTTATAGGATGGCTAGGAAGAAACTATTAAACTAAAATTTTGTCAAAAGAGCTCAAAAGCCAATTTGATCAAGTTCCCAGGGGCACAGATACAATAACCTGAGCATCACCGAGGACACATAGATGAAAATACATCATACATGTTTAAATCCACGGATCCTTTTTTTGGTTGTTGTTGCTAAATGGAGACAGAGTCTTGCTCTGTCACTAAGGGTAGAGTGCCCTGGCATCAGCCTAGTTCACAGCAACTTCAGACTCCTGGACTTAAGCCGTCCTCCTCCTCCCTCAGCCTCCCAAGTAGCTAGGATGATAGGCACTTCCATGACACCTGGCTATTTTTTTTTTCTATTTTTAGTAAAGATAGGGGTCTTACTCTTGCTCAAACTGGTCTCGAACTCCTGAGCTCAAAGTATCTGTCTGCCTCGGTCTCCCAGAGTGTTGGGATTACATGTGTGAGCCACCATGCTTGTCAGTCCCTGAATTCTTACTGGTACTGATCTTTTAAGGATGCTAGGGAACAAATTCATTATTTTGCAAAATGAAAAGTGAAAGTGGCAAGCATTTATCCTACCTTTCCTAGACAAACTGAACCTCAGGGTAACCAGACATTTGGTAAGCTAAAATTTTGTTTGTTGTTATTGAAGAATTCCAGCTAGTAAATGAAAAAGGGACAATCTCCTTAGATGGTCACCATTAATAACCACACAGTGGCTCCCGGTGGTGACCAGCAATGGCTGCTGCCATCACACCCCTGATTCTGACCTCACCTATTTTTCCAATCACAGATTTACACGACAAACTGGGGACAGAGGAATGTGTTCAATGTCATGCAGAGAATGCAGTCAACAAAACTCAGCCCGTGAGGGGCACCCATAGCTCAGTGGTTAGCGCCAGCCATGTGCTCTGGGGCTGGTGGGTTCGAACCCAGCCTGGACATGCTAAACAACAACAAAAAAATAGGGCAGCGCCTGTGGCTCAGTGAGTAAGGCGCTGGCCGCATATACTGAGGGTGGCAGGTTTGGACCCAGCCCCCCCCAAACTGCAACAACAACAAAAACAACAAAAAATTGCTGGGTGTTGTGCCAGGCACCTGTAATCCCAGCTACCAGGGAGGCTGAGGCAAGAGAATCAGCTTGAGTCCAACAGTTTGAGGTTGCTGTGAGCTATAATGCCACAGTACTCTCTCCACCCAGGGTGACAAAGTAAGACTGTCTCAATTAAAAAACAAACAAACAAACAAAAAAGTCCGAGCCTATGGAGGTTTAGCAAACATAATGTAAGAAAAAACAGAGGTGGGTGGCGCCTATGGCTCAGTGAGTAGGGCACTGCCCCCATATACCAAAGGTGGTGGGTTCAAACCCAGCCCCAGACAAACTGCAACAACAACAACAACAACAACAACAAAAAAAAAAAAAAAAAAAGGAAGAAGAAGAGGCAGTGAGAGGGGAACTTGTAGATTAAAAGAAGCTTAAGAGATGTATCTGCAGAGCTCTGGAGGACTTCCAGTTCCATTCTGATTTGAGCAAACTGTTTTTTGTTTTTTTACAGTTTTTGGCCGGGGCTGGATTTGAACCGCCACCTCCGGCGCCCTACTCCTTTGAGCCACAGGCGCTGCACAATTTGAGCAAATTGTTAAAGAAAATTAAACAGGGAAATTTGAACCCGGGCTGGATATTTAATAATATTAAGGAGGAGCAGTTAATTTTTTAATTTGTTTCAGAGTGATAATATGGCACTGGGGCTCTATTTTGTTAGAGTCCTTCTATCGTTTAGAAATACAAAGTAACAAAGGGATACAAAACAACAATGTATGGAGGAAAGAGGGAGGGCGCTGTAGAGGATACAGCTGATTAGGAACTGATATTTGTCAAAGCTGAGGGGGATGAATATCCTACTCCGCGCTTTTCCTTGAGTTTGAAATTTTCCATGTTAAAAAATGTTAAATGTTTAAAAGGTAGCTCAAAGGAGTAGGGCACCGGCCCCATATGCCAGAGGTGGCGGGTTCAAACCCAGCCCTGGCCAAAAAAAGAAAACAGAACAAAATGTTTAAACAAAATATTTAAAAGGCATGAATTGAACCTAAAGAGGGGTGAATCAAAGCAAGATCCAAATAAGAGCAAATTTCAGGCACAGTGGCTCACGCCTATAATCCTAGCACTCTGAGAGGCCGAGATGGCTTGAGGTCAGGAGTTTGAGACCAGCCTGAGTAAGAGTGATAATACCCCCCCCCAAAAAAAAACTAACTGGGTATTGTTATGGGCACCTGTACTCCCAGCTACTCAGGAGGTTGAGACGATTGCTTGAGCCCTGGAGTTTGAGTTGCTGTGAGCTGTGATGCCACATCACTCTACCCAGGACAACATAGAGAAGCTCTGTCTCAAAAAATTAATTAATAATTAAAAATCAATTAATTATTTTTTTAAAGAAGAACAAAAGACAGGTTGGTCTGCACCTTAATCTTTACCACTAAACCTCCCAGGAGGTGGGTGCCCTGGTGAAACCACTCTCCAGGGCTAGTTGTGACTCCCTGCAAAACAGCATCTTCCCTTGATTATCTATACTGTATTCCTAGTCACGGTCACTCCCATCACCTACCTCAACTTTAGAGAAAGTACAAGAAGCAGAGAATTACAAAGGGTGTGGCCTCCTGGTCAGACCACCCACGCCTTCTTCCTTCCCAGGGCACAGACCCAGATTTGGGGGCTAGTGTTAGCCTGGGCTTTTGTCCCCCTTTCCCCGTCCAGCTTGGACACAGACCATGCAGCTCCAGGGCCCTGATGCCGAAGCACATACAGGAAACTCCAAATCCCGCTTGGGGAATGTGGCTTCAAGAGCATCAGAGTCCTTCTTCTGGTGGGGAACGGCGCATAGCCCTGCCTGAGTGAGGCCAAACAAAACCAAGAGCTACCACTTCGAGCCTTTCTCCTCCATTACCAGGGAGGTCTGTCCAAAGTGCGCCTTGAATTCTGCTCACTCTTCAAGTCTTCTGACGTCTCCTAAGGCCGAGGCTGAATTCTGGGTATCTCTCTTCGTTTCCCACCCTGGACTGCAGACCAGCCGATTCAAGCTGCATCCCCAGATCAGAATGCCCTTCCTGGCACACAGCAAATGCCACGCATCCCTTAAGACTCAGCAGAGAACCCTTCTCCAGGAAGCCTCCAGGAAGCCTGGTCTTGACTGGCAATGCCAAGGCTGATTTTAGCATTTGAAGGCTCCACAGAACTCAGATAGAGCTGCCAGCTCTCTGTGCACTGCTCTGAGCTCCCTTCACCACCCTGCAAGCTGTGGCACTGGGAGACCGTCTAGTTCACTGCGCATCTCCAAGCCTGCCAAGTGTCCGGCCCGCAGGGAGTGGGGAGAAGGATTTCTAGGCTGGTTAGTGGCTGGTACTCATGTCCAGAAGGAAGCTCGATCCTTCAGAAACCTCCACCATCTCCTATACCTCAGACACTGAATGGGGTTATAACAGCAGCAAAACAAAAACCAAAAATACCAATAAACCGAGACCACATCGAGGTCACTGAACCCACAGTTTCCCAACATTGGTTTTACATTTCAGTGGTTAAGAATTCAGTGGTTATGTGTAAGACAAAAAACATTATACCGTCAAACCCAAGATTTCACAGATACTGTTACTTAAAATGAGGCCATTAGCCCAGAACCCTACTTAACACAGACAGGATGAATTCGAGTGTGATGTCCAGGCAAGGTTTGGAAGGCTTCTTGTTAACATGGTATCTGTGGTACACAGAAAGGCAAAGTCAGCTGCCACGACTCTGACCAGGGAAGCCAGAAGATCCTGGGATTTAAATATCTCCCAAGGACCCTGGAGTAACCCTTCTCACCACACCTGCACCTGGCCAGTTACAAACATGGACACGGAACCCAAAGTAGACACAGTGAGTTGCCCAAAGTCATACAGCAGGAAAATGAGGACCCTGCACAGGTTCCCAGGGTTCCTCGGTGCCGGACAGATGTGCTTTTACCACCCTATAGCTGTGGGGATCTTGGGTACCCCTTCTAAGTAGCAGGTTGAGAGTACAGCTCACTTCCTAGCAAGCTGGTACCCCACGATCCAAATCATCCTGCAATGAGTGGCCTCACTTCAAGGGGCACCAACTCAGAACTAATAAATATGTTCTATCTTTAAATTTGCCATAAATTATATACTATAAGATTAAAAAATAGCTCATACAGCCCTCACAGTTGATGAGCTATCTATTATTGATATTTCCTTTAGTCAATTGCTCATTTTTGCTCTATTTAAGGTATTAGTATTTAAGTAGCCTGCCTGGGTCACTAATCTTACAGAAACTGCCCTCTGTGTTGAAGTAACTTTAAACAGTAACTTTTATGACTATTTAATAGCATAGATATACACATGCCTATATATGTATGGTAACCAAAATTCAAAGATTATCTTTGGATGGTAAAATTACCAATTATTTGCACATTTGTTTATCTGAGGTTTTCATTCTTCTATATTAAACATACACTGAGCTCCATACAAGACAGATAAAGTTTTACTGATACTATTTGAATAAAAAAATACTACCTGTTTTTTCTAAAGACATTATTGTCAAGGAAAACATTTTCTTTATCCAATAAGCAGCGTTTTCCTGTAACTGTGCACTTTGTGGGAACCACATGTTTTATTTAGGGTCAAGTTAAGTTCTCTCTAAATGCTAGGGAAAGGTTTTATTTGTTCTTTGTTTTTCCCTCCCCCTTACTCAATTTTGAGGGGTAACTTGCATTATTGCCTCTCTTTACCTGGTTTGATTTATGATCTTGGAAGTTGGGTCATTCTTTCCTAGGTCAAAGAAAGAAAGAAAGAAAAAAGGTCTCCTCCACCTAATACCTGATAAAATATCTGAAAAGGTCACTGCAAACCTTGACAGACACACATACTATTTCAACCCAATCTGATAAAACAACAACTAGCAAACTTTTATCAGAAGAAAATGTAACTTGCCATTTCCCAGCTCAATTGATGAACTTTTTTTATCTGAAATGACAGACATCGTAAGATAGGAAAAGCTGCAGATAAGAGACCAGATTGAGTGGTTTGAATCAGCTCCGATTGTCTGCCCCCGGTTCAAACTCCCACACCTGCTCCAAATCGGTCAATGAGTGCCTCTTGGCATGATCCTGCGAGGTTTGGAAACACTGCAGAAGTGGTGAACTTTGAGACTTCAGCGTTTATTCTGTGATTATAATTAACCTGCTCACCAGTTGCTATTGATCAATTCTAAATGGAGGTGATAAAGTTTGACTGCATTTCTCGAAGTAGAAATGGAGATTTAAACTGGGGAGTGGTGGTAGAGGATGATCAAAAAAAAAAAAAAAAAACCTCAGGTCTGAATTCAATTTTAAGAAGCAAAACTGGATTTGCAATTGGGGGATCCCAAAGCTCATAGCTTAATAATCCTCAAAATTTCTCATTACATTTAGGGGTCAACTTCTTGATTTGTCCTGCGCCAAAGCAAAGTACATCTATGACTATTCAATGCAGAAAGGCAGCTTCAAATCCCATTTGCAGAGGTTTTTCAGTGATGGTGAACATCTGGAATGACTTACCTGTCTGGATTATACTCTTCCTTTGGGGAGGGAAGATATTTTAAAACATCAAATTAATTCCTGGGTTCCTGCAAAATGAAGAGGGCCAGAGAACCAAATTCCCTTCATTCAGATAAGAAGCTAGGAAAAAAAAAAAGAAGAAGCTTGGATATCCTGCCTCAATTTCTACGGAGCAGAAATAGATAAAAACATAAGCCACCTGCTGGAAAAATGATTACATTCACTGGTTGGCTGTGTTCAGCTCAGAACAACTCCATGGAACCCATGGCCCTATTCTCATCTTTCTTAAAATCATGATTGCTGTGCTGCTGTCTCCTCCTTTCTCTGTTCCTACCACAAAGACATATGAAATCTTTGGAGAAAAGGAATGATAGACAAGGTGGTTATAGATTTCAGCCATATGGTTTTGCTTTTCTTAAACAGCCAACAGTTCCCTGGAGTTAGGAGCATCTTCTAGTTGGGAGGGTCTGATTTCTGAGAAATCTGCCTTTAATTCTCTGCACACCAGAATGAGGGAGCCGAAAAGGGAGTGAGTGCAAGGCTAGGATTCCTAACTTTGCGTCCCCTAATGAGTTCTGCAGAACCAGAATGAGATGGAAGGTGACTCAGTGTTTCTCCAGCGCCCCTGGAGAAACACTGGCTGGAGGTCGGACACATAGGCAGGAAGCTACACTGGAGACAGGGCGTGGGTGGGCCAACAACGAGAAATCCTCAAGTCCAACAGTCCTTCAGCCACCAAGTAACTTCTGGTTCTGACGAAAGGGCTAAGTGCCTGCCTCTGAAATCTGGCAAATGCAGACTATTGGAGAGGGGAAAGCAAAGTCCTGGAGGTTGAACTCACCTGAATTCTAAGCCAGAGCTTCTGCTCAGCGTCCGTGGGAACTTGAGCAGATTCCTGCACCTTTCTGAGTCTCAGTTTGCTTTCCAGCAAAATGAAGACCATAGTACCTAGCACAGAACCTGGACTTAAAAGTCCTTGTCTTCCAACAATTTCCTCACTGACCAATGACAAGGGATCCAACTTACTACTTAACAATAGGCTATTGTGCAAGATACAGGCTACTTCCTCTAACAAGCTATTAGCTAGCATCCAAATGCTAATGTAGCAAATGTTATAAATTGATTTCATAGAAATTAACACAGATTCAAAGTTACTCCCATTATAACTCCACTCAAATTATCTTCCCTCTCTTCTTTGGAAGGTGACAAGGGATGTGCTCTATAGACAGCCAATAAAATTTGAGCAATTCATTCACAGACTGTTACCTAAGGCCATGTCCTGGGTAAAACAGCAGAGTGGCATTCATTCCCCAGAGAGCACTGCCACTAGGCTAGAAGGAAACCTTCCCTCTTTCTTATGCAAACAGAAGCAGTAACACTTGCTGCTGGCTTCACCTCCAAATTCTGGATGACTCAATTGTCTTAAAAGAACAGGCTGAAGAGGATGGTTTAAAAGAATCACCTTGCCTGGAGCCAGGTTAACTTCACACAATGCCAGTATAACCCTTCACGCAATGCCAGAACTGCCCACCCAAAGGTCACCACTTCCAGGGTACCTGAAGAAGCCACAGCAGCATGGGGGTGGGGTTGTCTGAGGATTGCTGACTTAGATGTACTAAACAACTAGTACTGAAACTAGTTTTTTCCCATCAATAAAGCAACCTTCTATTGGATAAGCAAAACCAAAAGCCAAATCCAGGATGTTAGCCACGATGTTGTTGATCTATCTGGTAGAATCTTGAGAAAGCTTGAGTAGCAAGGAAAACTCCAAGTTGTTAAAGAACAGGTAAAAGCCAAGTTCAATAAACAAATTATGTCTTGAAGCATCTACACACACTAAACAAAGAATCCTTTAAAAAAGAAGAAGAAGAAATGCTTCTAGGAAGTTTATTCTATGAATATTGTGTGTTTGCTTTTAAAATTTTAATTGGATTAATAAGTGTTTAAAAATAGTTAATACAGTCACAGCATTCCAAATTCCAAAAGGTTTCTTTGCATACTCCGTTCAAAGCAGCATTCTTCACAAAGCCAAGAGGAGAAAGCAACTCCAGGGTCCAACCATGGATGAACAGATAAACCAAGTCGTCTATAAATACAATGGAATATGATTCAGACTTAAGAAAGAATGAAATTCTGGCACATGCTGCAACATGCATAAAACTTAAAAAAAACCATTATGCGAAGTGAAATATGGCGGATACAAAAAGACAAATACTGTACACTGCACTTGCATGAGGTCCATGGGGGAATCAAGTTCAAAGAGACTCGACTGGGGCTCGGTGCCTGTGGCTCAGCGGGCTAAGGCACCAGCCACATATACCTGAGCTGGCGGGTTTGAATCCAGCCCCCGGACCTGCCAAACAATAATGATGGCTGCAACCAAAAAAATGGCCGGGCGTTGTGGCGGGCACCTGTAGTCCCAGCTACTCGGGAGGCAGAGACAGGAGACTCGCCTAAGCCCAGGAATTGGAGGTTGCTGTGAGCTGTGATGCCACGACACTCTACCCAGGGTGACAGCTTGAGGCTCTGTCTCAAAAAAAAAAAAAAAAAAAAACCCAAAAAGAGACTCGACTGGGAAGTTGTTTTTGAATGGGTACAAAATTTCAGTTTTGCAAGGGAAAAAGTTCTGAATATCTGTTACATAGCAGTGAGAACATACTTAATGTTAAAACTGTGTTCTTAAGAACAGCTAAGATGGCTGGGCACGGGGGCTCACCTGTAATCTTAACCCTCTTTGAGGCTGAGTCAGGTGGATCCCTTGAGCTCAGAAGTTCTAGACCAGCCTGAGCAAGAGCAAGACACTCCCCCACCCCACAACCCCGTCTCTACTAAAAATAGAAAAACTAGCCAGGCTTTGTGACAGGTACCTATAGTTCCATCCCAGCTACTTGGGAGTCAGCCAAAAGAATTGAGGTTGCTATGAGCTATGATGCCAGGCACTCTACCCAGACAACAGAGTAAGACTCTGTCTCAAATAACTAAATAAATAAATGAATAAATAAATTCCTTTCAGGAATTTGCTTCTATAAATTCTTTACAAATTCCAGATGATTTTCATATTTTCCAGTGAAAATAATCTTTTCTTCCCTTTCTTTGTACAAAGAGTATAGTGCTACCCATACCTCCTGTATTCACAAATGCCTTAGAAAGGATTCTATACATTGCACAATTAATGTCATCATTTTTTATGGCTGCATGCTATCTTATGGTTAGAGTGTACCATAGGTGTACCAACAGTCCTCTAAAGAGGCACGTTTAGGTTACTTTCAAGATGTTTGTTATTAGTGACAATGCTGTAATTAACATGTGCTGCTTTGTTTGTAGAATCAGTTCCTAGAGGTCAAAATTTCTGGGTCAATGTTATCTGTCTAGTTAGTAACTTGATGAATATTACCAAGGACTCTCCATAAAGGTTGTACCAATTTACACTCCCACTCACAGGTATCAAAGTTCCTGTTTCCCCAGACCTCCTAGCACATTTAAGTAAGAAAAAAAGGGGGGGGAGGAATACAGAATTAAGTGTTATCTAGGGCGGAATCCTGTGCATCCTTCTACCTGACTGCTTAGAAAGTGCCTAGCTAAGGTGGCCTGACCTTTGTTGGGACACAATTGGGAAAGTGGTAGGTCTCACTAGAGGTAGTGACACACCCCTGACCACCCCAACACACCTTCATTTAATTGGTTCTCAGTTTAGCAGCAGGCACCAGCCCCAACTCGGATTGACTTGCTCTGGGTGGTAACCGGAAAGTTAAACAACTTTGGTTTTTGTGGAGGCTGACAAATTGTTCTCCAGCCAAACAAGCTACTTCAGAATTAGTCTCACCAAGTTCTCTATATAAATGAGCTGGCTCTGAAAGCAGCTGGCTTCGTTGATAAGCAGTTTCCAAAAGATCCAGAAAACACTGGATCAGTTTTCCACTGACCTAGGCTATCAACAAACTTTTAGAGCACCTTGAATAAATGCCCCCAGTTCAAACCTAATGGGGCAACATTTCCTTTAAAGAATTCATTTGGGGGGCAGTGCCTGTGGCTCAAAGGAGTAGGGCGCCGGCCCCATATGCCGGGTTCAAACTCAGCCCCAGCCAAAAACTGAAAAAAAAAAAATCATTTGGGTTCCATTGAGTAATATACTGTGTGTGCTCCATTTCATTATATTGTTATTGTCATAAACTTAAAATGATTCAAAATTTTTGAGATCATTTGAGAAAATCATTAATTGCTTATTTCTCCATTGTACAAAATAATTGTTATTTCATAGTAAAATATACTTTTCTAACCATTTTAGTGACCTCTACTACCATGATGTATATACATATATATGTATGTACATGTTTTAAGGAATATATTTCAGCCTTAAAAGTATCCACAAGCATTAACTGATACAAAAATCAGCTTTATTGTGGCATAATGTACATTCGATAAAAACTCCCATTTAAAGAGTATATTTCTATGAGTTTTGCCATCACTGTGACTGGATTCTTTAGGAGGAGACAGCTGCATCATTTTGCCACAACTATGGTGCAGGCTCACACAGATCCCAGTTCTTTTTTTTCTTTTTTTTTTTTTTTGAGGCAGAGCCTCAAGCTGTCACCCTGGGTAGAGTGCCATGGCATCACAGCTCACAGCAACCTCCAATTCCTGGGCTCAAGCGAGTCTCCCTCCACCTCCCAAGTAGCTGGGACTACAGGCGCCCGCCACAACGCCCGGCCATTTTTTAGTTGCAGTTGTCATTGTTGTTTGGCAGGTCCAGTCTGGATTCGAACCCGCGAGCTCAGGTGTACGTGGCTGGCGCATTAGCCCGTTGAGCCACAGGCGCCGAGCCCAAATCCCAGCTCTTGAAGCACAAGAACCCTGCACAGTTCCCCTGGCAGGTGGCAAGGCAGCCTCTCCTTAAGCTCCCAGTGTCCAGGAGTTTATGACAAAGACAAGCACGTTCCATGCTGCATTTCCAAACAACCGCAATCATCTGTGAGAGTCCTTCTTAAACTTACTACTATCTGCTCACCTCAAGCAGCACAAAGTCAGAAGGTCACAGGCTTTCAGACTTTTAGATATTTGTACACATTCACGCTGTCTTGCTCTTATCCAGCCCCTATAAGCCTTACTTCCTCCATGGGTTCCCCAAAGTTTCCAGAAACCTCTCCCATGCCACCCAGCCCTCCCAGAGACTCTCCAGTTTGCTTCTTAAGGGACTCAAGTAGCCCTTCTGTGTGGTTTGACCAAGGCAGGGCAGAGTCCTGGGGCAATTTCCTCTAAGATCGCTCCTCAAATATTTGCTAAGTGCCCAGTATGTGCCAGGCACTTACTATGAGTAAGACTCTGAACCTGCCCTCAGTAAGGTCACATAATTCCGTGAACGCAGCCTAATTAACAATTGCAACAGTCGTTTGAGGGTCAGGGCTCATACTGAACTTGGAATGAATTAAAGTTCACATACAACGCACCCAGGGTAGAATAACTTCTTCCAACCTAAGTTCAGGGCTTTTACAGATGTCCCTGTTAGCTTGTATTATTTCAATTTTTGCCTTATCCTAATGACCAATATAAGAACTCTGACAAAATATTAGCTATTATTAATACTACAGCAGTTCATATGTGATAGAAAAATAAAAGTGTCTTCTTATTTCTCCTCATTGAAATTAAAAGTAAAAATTTCTGAGTTAAGGGTGAATTAGTCTTATGGTTCAACCTATGGGGATAAATACATTATTAATACAAAAGCCAGACTGTGTTGTATTATTTTATGGTACTGTACAGTGTATGCATAAATTAGGGCATATCTTCTCTTTTTATTTTTTTGGTGTTTTTTTTTTTCTTTGCAGTTTTTGGCCAGGGCTGGGTTTGAACCCACCATCTCTGGTATCGGAGCCCTAGTCACTGAGCTACAGGCACGACCCTTCTCTTTTTATTTATTTATTTAGTTTTTTGTAGAGACAGAGTCTCACTCTATTGCCCTTGGTAGAGTGTCGTGGCGTCACACAGCTCACAGCAACCTCCAACTCCTGGGCTTAGGTGATTCTCTTGCCTCAGCCTCCCAAGTAGCTGGGACTACAGGCGCCACCACAATGCCTGGCTATTTTTCTGTTTTGCAGTTCAGTCCAGGCCGGGTTTGAACCCGCCACCTTCGGTATATGGGGCTGGCGCCCTACTCGCTGAGCCACAGGCACCGCCCCCCCACTCACTCTTCAAAACCAATGTGGGTGGCACCACTTCGGTGAAGACTTACAGAGTCTCACCCAGAGAAAAGAACTATCTCTTTTGCCTCCTTCCCTCTCAGTTCATCACCAAACAGCAACAGTAAGTCATTTACCCATTTTCAAGTCAGGTGTCTGGCCATCTCTGTCCTTTGGGGCCTATCCCAGGTTGAGCACTAAAAATCCTAAGCCCTTAGAGACATCTCAGTCCTTGACAAGCCAGAAAAAATGGTCACTCCACATGATAGGGAGTGACTTGAATAAAATAGATGTCTTTTATAAAGAGCCAAATCCAAATACCTCACAAATAATCTTTGAATTGAAGACAAACAGTACAAGTAGTTATGATGATACTATTGTGCAGAAAAAGAGGTGACCCAAGATCACTCGGGCACCTGGCATTGAATCTAAGTTTGCCCAACTTTAAAAGCCTGTGCTCTCCCCATCACACTGTCCGGCCATTCTCCGGCTCAGTGGTCACTCGTCACAGAGAGCTGGAATCTGTGCTCATCATCTTTTCATCCTCCAGATGGCTTGTGGTACTGTAAATGCCTGATGCCTTCATGCCTGATGCCTTCATCAGGCGTTTACAGGGACCCATGGATGGGGAAAACATGCCAGAAGCACATTTGTATGCACTGCTTTTAACTTAGGTTGCTTTTATGTAAGTGCCACTTGCAAAAACACGCTGAAGATCTGCATGCCATCAAACTCAACATACCTCATATTCCCTTCCAGAGATGACTTGGCACCTCTCAGGGCTTGGCCATTTAAAACACTTGGCTACTTGCAGAAGGGAAAATTCACCCATTAGGTCAGACCCCAGGCTGTCTTTAGGTGGGACCTCACCAGCTGGTGGGGCCAGGGGCGCAGAGCAGAGAGGCAGCAGTTCTTAGCAAGGAGATGCTCCCTGGAGATCTGGTTGCCATTTGTTGACACTAGAATTTGTCACCAAACTCAACAACCCCCACCTGCATAGTCTGACTTACACTTTGAAATCTAACTTCTCACTGTGTGAATCTGTACAGAGTCATTCTGGGGGGAGGGGGGTTGTTTTCACACCGCTGCGGTTGTAACTCTGACTACCAGAAAGTATCCTCCATCTTTGGATTCTGAACCTCTTTCTGTCTTTTTCTTTACCAAACACCAAATGCTTAGTCCAAGGTCATGGGCATTACAAAGCAAACACCTCCTTCTTGCCCCCAAGTTAAAAGAAGTGGAGCTATGGGGACCCCTCCTCCCTATTTTAAGTCAAAGGCCTCAGAGAGAGTTCTGGAAGGGACCCAGGGATTTTGAGGCGGAGCCAAAGCGCTCAGCCAGCACTCCCACCTCCAGGCGGCATTGTATGGAAATCCTCGGCGCTATCTCACAAGGCCGCACTGGGCCGGGGCCTCCTCCCCGCCGACTGCTGTCTGGCCCCCCTGCGAGGGGAGGGGGGCACCAGGAGCCAGAGCCGCAGACCCAGTCTCGGCGCCACTTCCACGGTTAATCAGTTTGCCCGGGATGTGTATTTGGCTGGACCCCTTGGGAGACCTTCCTTGGCCACCCAGGGCCAAAGGATAATTTAAAAGCTCTTCAAAGCCTGGACCCTTCTCCGAGCCGGCCCAAGACTGGAAACTTGGCAGCGACAGGCTTTACTATTCAAAGTGAGAACAAATGCAAAAGGATTTAGCACTTAGTAGGTAGTCAATAAATGTTAACTTTGTTTAAGTTCAGGCTTCCCCTCCTCCACAAGAGGCAGTTCAATCCCCAACCGAGCCTCTGCTCCCCCCTGAAATTCCACAGGGACCAGAGTGGAGCAGAGGTTGGTGCATCTGAAGTAGGGGTTCCACTTCCCTTCCTCTCCCAGTCTGGAGTACTGTCTTCCCAGACTTCAGCTGGTTCTTCCACAGATCGCTGAAAGCCGGACGCGTTTGACATCCCCGCCAGGTCCCTCGTTTGATGGAAATGTTACACTAAGCCCTCACGATTGTTATTTCTAACGGGACCCGCGGGAGAAGAGGTGGCTCAAGGTGCAGAAGCGACTCGGGCATTTTGGGGAGCCCGGCTGGCTTTCTTGGGGTCCCGGACATCGGCGGGGCGGGGGCGTGTCAGGCCGTGGCCGCCAGTACGACGCCGCCACACGGGTCCGGGTCAGCTCACTTCCCACTTCCCGGGCACCCCCTTTGCTTCCTCTGTCCTTTGTCCCTGGTGTGAGACCCCCAACAGCAAGATCATCAGTCACGCCTGGACCTTCCAACTGGGCCTCCAAATGGCCCCAGACGATCTCAGGTCCAAGCCAATGTAATCGTCTTCCAGGGGAGGGCTCGACGGAGGGCGCGAGGGAACTGGAGCAGAAACCGTGGTTGTCCCCCGCGGACCCCGGACCTGCCCCGCCCCGCGGTCACCGAGCACCGGGTGCGACCCCCGGCACCGGCTGGCCGGACGGACTTGAGGTCGGGGCCGAGCGGAGGCCGCGCTCTCCGGAGAGGGGACCTGGCCGGCCGGACCTCATTCCGCAGAGCCTGGTGTCCTCAGGCTGGGACCCTCGCCGCCACCACGCCGCAGCCCCCACTGCTTCGCTTTCCCTAGAAACTCGATGGCATCAAGCACCTTCCCAGACCCAACATACATTAGTAAACAGGGCCCGAGGTGGTCTCTGTTCCCGCTCCCGCCCGCCCCAAACTCGCGCTGCTCAGTACTCACCGAGATTGGGGTGTCGCGCGGCGGGGTTGGCCCGTCCGGGCAGGCTGTGCAAGACCGGGCTGTCGAAGGGCGCGGCGGAGGCGGCGGCGGCCGCGGCCCAGGACGCGCCCACGTCGGCCATGTAGGCCGGGTAGGGGCTGGAGTAGGAGCCCGCGAAGCCGGCGCGCCCGTACTGCTCGCGGCCCGCCAGCCCCGCGCCCGCCGCCCCGCTGCTGCTGTAGGCTGCGGCTTCCCGGGCGGCGGCCGCGGCTGCGGCGGCCGCCAGGGACCCCGTGGTGCCCGGGAAGGAGAAGCGCGGCGACACCGGCGGCGGGGTGTAGGCGGCTCCGTCGGCTCCCGCCTGGCTCCAGCCCGGGCTGCCCTGCTGGGTCCCGGGCCCGGCCCCCGACGGGGTCGCACCCGCGCTGCCACCGGAGGACGGCCCGGACGCGGCGCCCCCGCCTCCGCCCTGGAGGTAAGACAGGCCGAGCACCGAGGACGGTACCCGCGGCGTGGGCACGTAGACCGGCGAGGACGCGGCCGCGGCGCCGGGCATGAAGGCCCCGGGGCCGCCGGTCTCGTAGGCGCCGGGCGGGGGGCCGTGGTTGGCGGCCATGGCCAGGCTCTGGTACATCGCCCCGGGCGCTCTGGGCCAGGGAGTCCGCGCTCTCCCTCGCAGGTCAAGGAGCGAGGCCGGGAGAGAAAACGACAGCAACGTGTGTGGGAAGAGACTGTCAACGAAAACGAAGATCTAAAATCAAAGGAAAGGCCCCAAATTGTTCAAAAATGCATGCGCATTAAATCCAGCATTGAGCAAAAGATTCTAGTCTCTTGATTACTCAGGAACATCCCACATTGAAATTTTGGTTGTTCTGGAAGTGGACTCCACCCCAGGACCTGGAGGTCTGGAGCGCCGACACGTGCAGAGGACCCCGGGCAGAGCCTGACTGTGGGTCCCCACTCGCGACGCCTCGTTCTCGCCTTCAGGACGCCCGCGGGCACCGCGCAGGGTCCGGGCCGGCTCCTCCCTGCTTCGCTGCGGTCCTACAGGAGCAACGACAAAAGGGAGAGAGGTTCATCCCCGAGCTTTCAGAGTCCAGACCCCCCTCATCCCCCCAAATCAAGTCTGGCGGCTTCTCCCGCGCTGCAAACGAAATCGCCACCACCGAAGGGGACAGCTTCGGAGGCCGGCAGAGCCTCGGGAAGCGGCGCCCATTGTTTGGGAAACTTGGGGTTTCCCGGTTCTGATGCATGTAGTTATTGGTTGTGATCTAGGTCAATTATTTTTGTATTGGTCACGGTCTGCCAGGAAGGACTTTAATTTCACGTTAATCTTGCAGCATATTTTTCCCACAGTGTAAGTCCAGAGCTTCCGAGTTTCTGTGGAGGGCCTGGGACCTGAGAACTTGCCCTCATGTCCTGTTCCTTACCGCTCCCCAAGCATTCCCCACCAAGACAGAACTTTAAATTGGGGGAGGAGGGGACAAAGACACACTTTGTGCAACACATCAAGGTCACAAAATTTTATTTGTAACCTTACAAAACAAAACAAAACTAGTCTAAATCTTTATAAATGAGCAAAATTAGCTGCTCCATCTCATGAAAAGTATAGTGAAACCCCTCATACCATGTCCAATCAGAACAGCTACATGTTTCTTACAAATGCATACAAAGCTCTATTTTAGATATTTTGAAGATTGCATTTGAGAACCAGCAAAAGGAGTGGAGGGTACAAGGTTGCTTCGGAGAACAACTCACATAAGCCATAAGCAGAATCGGAACACTACTGAGGGTGGCTGGGGAAAGAAGTTTGTAGAACCTGATAAGGTTTCCAATATCCTGTGTTTTTATATTACCAGGCAAGTTTTCTGACAAAATAAGTTTTATCCAAGTTTTCCAAATTGCCTGCTGGGCTACACAGGATTTCTCCACAACTTTTCTAAGTTAAGATGCCTCTTCTCATTTTACAAGAGGGAACTGGAGCATTGGAAAGATTGGAAACTTGTCTAAGATCAAAGTACAGTTAGGGTGGGGGAAGGGAGGAGATGTGTAGGGCGCCAACAGTGTGAGGCTATCCACTGCACTCCCACTTTTCTCCTTAAGAAAAGGCAGCTATTCCTCCAATGGTTTCTTTTTTAATTTAATAGTAGACTTACAAGGTTATTAACAGAACTATGTGTAAGAAAAAATATATATAAGGAATCTAAGCTCTGTAGTTTAATGAATAACTTTAGACAAATTACTTAAGCTCTCCGAGCCTCAGTTTACTCATCTGCAATATGCAAATATTACAGGTACCTATCTGTGACATTATTGTAAGTATTATACATTAATATATGTAAAGTGCTTGTAAAACACTTATAACAGGAACAAAGAATGTTTTAAATAATAGTTGACTATATTTCTAGTGCACCATAGAAAGTTCCTCAGGTGAAACATGTGTCATAATAAATGATCATCTTTAGTTATTGTAAACATTTTGGAAATAGAATCTGTAAAACACAGTATATAATGCTTTTCACTGTTTTTGCAACATCCTAGTAATAATAATGGAATTAATGGAATCGTATTATACAATACCCACGTGATTAGTACTAAATGCTTTATTATTTATTTTTGAAACATACAATGAACTGTTGGTTTAGTGGATGTTTCATTCTAGTACATTTGGTTAGAGAATGGACACAAAAGTATTGACCCAAGTCTCCAACTTTTCCCTTTGAAAATAAAGGCAAAAAATTAATACCTCCTAGTCATCTCTGAGCTTCAACAAATAAACACACAGGTTTACCTTAATAAAGTATCCAATATTTAACTTTTAAATCAGGTAGTTGACCTACTTCATTGAAAATTTTTTTTAATACTCAACTCTTGCCATTTTAAAAGATAATGTTGTGGGATTTTTTCCCTAACATCATTTCAAGGAAGAAACGACAATTAGAATTTTGTAATCCAACCTCCAGTATACATACTGGCACTAACTCGAAGACTTTAAAAGGTAAATGCTGAAAATATTATAAATTCAACACTTGCCTTTCATTCTCTGCCTTCTCACATGACTGATACATTACCTCAGAGTTGGATTACTAACAAGGGAGGGTGGGGAAAACGCCCTTCTAGACCTTCCTGGGAAGACAGAAATTATTCTTAGGACTGCTTGTTTCTGTAACTGAGCCTGAACCTGCAGTCCATGGAGAGAGCTCGGCAGGTCCTCCGGCCAGCAAAGGTCTGGCCCGAGCCCTAGTTTCCCTTCTCCTTTGGTTCCCCATCCCAGCTCACCCCCAAGTCGCACGCAGGCCGACAGGACCTGCTTTGTGCTTTCATAATGTAACCAACAGCCCTTTCCCCAGCTATTTTGGAGAGTGAGAGCTCTGAAAGCCCCTAAATGCTCTCAATTGTTGGCGACCACTTACAGGACATTGGTTCCCCTTCCACTGGCCAGGGTCTGGGCTCCGTCTGGGCCTGCTGCACAGAAACTGCACCCCAGCCAGCAAAGCAAAGCTGGCAGCGGCTGCGGAGGAGACGCAGAAGCGTGGGGAGCATCGCGCCATCGCCCCAATGAATCTTTTCGTCTTTAAAAGCCCGAAATCGGCTCGTGGTTGCCTTCCTTTTCTGAGAAGCACAGGAAATACTTCTCCGACGTCCTTCCCCGGCCTTCCTGGCAGCGCGGCCCTGCTGCCTGGGCCGGTTCACCGGCCACCAGTCCCTCTGCACCCTCTTCCCCAACCAAAAGGCCCTCTCCTCTCTCTTCCTGGCGGCAGTTCACCACCTGGGTATGTCACTCTCTCTAGAGTGACCCCTCAGCCCAAAGCCAAGAGACATACAGTCGTGGGTCGAGGAAAGCTAGCCCAGGCCGGCGCGGGGACGCCTCCGCTCCCTGTCCGGGCCGGTTTCACCCAGAGCAGGGTGTAGTGGTGCTGTTAGCGAGAAGGCTCCAGAAAAGGCAGACACTCAAAAGCCGCCCCCCCCCCCGCCAGCCCTCAGAGCGCCTCCGGGGGTCCCTGAACCCCACGCCGCACCAGATATCCGCCCGGGGTCTACCCCCTCCGTCGACATCCCTCCGCGAGCGAGTTGCGGGTGGCCTTTCCCAGGTCAGTCGGTCAGGGTGACTTCACACGGCCACCATCACTAAACAGGCCCCGGCCAGCGAGGTGCAAACAAGGGCTAGAGAATCCAGGGGAGAATTACGAGTGTTCACAAGCGCACAAGAAGAATCCAAGCGACTTCCAATATCCCTTTCTGCTTTGCCCCCAAATCTTACTTGGATTTAAGTAATGTGGTAAGGCCAAAATCAAAGGTAGACTGGATTTGGCCAAATTTGGGGAGGAGGAGTGACCGACGTCTCTCTCCACCTTCGCTACTCTCAAGCAAACCAGAGCCCAGGAGCTCTGAGTTGGGGATCGCAGGAATGGGCAAGGACAGGGGAGGAAAAAGCCCTACCTGCGTGGCTTGAGCCTCCTGGAAAACCCGCGCGCGCCGACCTGGGCGTCCCGGGAGCCGCCGCGGCGACGAAGCCTCTCGCGGCCACTGCGCGGGCCGGTTCGGAGTCCCCCAGCTCGCCGCTGCTTCCCGGGGCCCCAGCGCTCCAGCTCCCCGGCGCTGAGTGGCCGGTGCGAGTCACGTGCAAGGTCGGGGGCGGGGGTGCGCGGCCTGAGCGGCACCTCCGCGGGGCGCCCGGCTGCGGGGCTACTTTAAAGCTCCCCTAGCAGGCAAAGTCCAGGTTCGGGAATCTCCTCGAAAAACGCCTAGGTCTTCACCAATGCCCAGCGAGCGCGATTCGGCTGGCTATTTTGCCCAGGCTCAGCGTTACTAAGGAGTTCCCGCTCTCCTCTCCTCCCCCTACAGCGCCCCTACGTGTTCCCCGTCCAGCCTCGATGGGCGAGGGGCGGAGCCAACAGAGGTGGAAGGTGACCTCTTGGGCTCAAGTCCCGACTGCGCGTGGGGCATTGGGTCACCCGGCGCTCCGCTGGCTGCAGGCTTCGGGTAGCTGGGATCACCACCAACCCCCCCGAGCCCAGACTCCGGGGAGGTTCGGGACACCTAGACTGGCTCCTAAAATCTGAGCGCGGACACTCACTCCTGCCTTTTGCCTTCTCAGCAGCACAGACCGCTCCCTAGGCGCCTGGAGCCCGCTGCAGCCCTCAGTTTTACGTATTTATGCAAACGCACACTCCTTCCTGGGACGCTTCCTACTAACCTTTCCCGGTGTTCTCAGCAGCCTGCGGTAGTAGCTGCACCAATTCTAGGAACGCAGCGAGGGCTGGGGGAGCCTGGTAGTCCAGGGGAGCCTCTCGGTGGAGAGGGGGGCTCTTCCGGGGGCTGTAGTCCCCTCCCAGGAGTAGGGGCTGGGAGGGTGTCAAGTCAGAACCTTGGGGCCCCCCGCGCAGCTGGGCTGCGAGCCAGAGAGTACCTCAGACAGGTCTAAAGGTTAATAGAGCAATCACAGAGCCCTATTACCGGGTAAAAATAACCCATCGATTACCGCAGCCTTCAGCCCTAGATAACAGCCGGCGGGTGGCTCTCACCCTTTCGGTTAAACTTTTTTTTTTTTTAAAGGCCCAGTTTCTCTCTCGCAGCACAGATTTCTGATATCAGATTAGAGGGATGGGGAGGGGGCCGAATACCACCTGAGCGAAACCTATACAACCGGGAAAGAAGTCCAGGGACACCCGCTTGCGCAGCTGGAAACCGGTGGTGGATTCCTGTCCGGCGCGAGGGCAACCCAGGCGCTAAGGACGGTTTGGGACGCGGGGCTGATTGGAAGGAAACCCCCTGTGGGATCGCGGCCAACTCCTGGGGATTCTCAGGAAAATCCCGGAGGAAGAGCTAAGCGCAGCTGCGCGGGGAATTCTCTTCCCTGAACCACACGGAGATGTACGAGGTCCATCTGGGCCCAAGCAGGGGAGAAAACATTGAGGTGGCCTGGGGGGGGGGGGAGCCGGAGGCCTGAGCGCCCCTGGACACACCCAAGCCACCCCAGCCTGCCGCCCGCTTGCGCCCTTCGCGCCCTGTAAGCGGGGGGCGGAGTGCTTAGGGTCCCTTCTCTGGCTCCCCCTAACTCATAGCCCGGACCCCAGTAGAATTTGGCGCCTCGGACCCTAGTCCTGGGAACGTTAGAGTGAGGATCTTCTGGGGATTTCGGAGGCCGGCCCGGAGCAAAGCGACTTGATCTCGGAGCGCCTTCCAACCTGAGCGCCTTCAGACGCAGGCGGGAAGAGTACACCCCCTGCCCTGTTTAAAATGGGTTCTTATCCTTATTCAAGTGACAGCAAGGGCTTGCTGGGGAATTGAAAGTCTGTACTTGGGCGAGTGGGAAGCTCCCCCAGCCTCGCTTTCCTCCTCAGGGATTTGTGCCAGCGTTGCCTGGGGTCGCAGAAATGCCTCCCAAGCGCGACCCTCAGGGGAGGAAAAGGGCTGAGTCTGGGGATGAGGCCCTGGATTTTCCTAGGATCAAGCCAGGGCATTTGGGGGCTTATCCTCCGTCAGAGCCGCCATCTGAGAGTCTTTTCTCACATCCAAGACCTCAGGCTGCTCCCACGCCGCCTGCTGCCAGCCGTGGGCTGGACCCCGCTCTAGAGCAGAACCCTGCGGGGAGCTTCAACTGCCAGCCCCACCAAACACACACAAACACACCTCTCCCCAACTTCAGTCGCCTCCTCTTACCACGGATGGGGGCCATAACAGGCTCTGCTCTGTGTGGCTATTTTAAGACCCCTGACCACCCAGCCTGATTTTGCTAGGGGCTTGTTTGTAAGGAACCCTACATGCCCTGGGCCGCTGCTCTGGCCAGGCTCACAAGGAGGGTCCTTTACCCCCCCCACCTCCCGCTGGCCCTCTCCTGCGGGGCTGTACCCTGGTTTCTTGAGACCCAGGAATATTCACTTCCTCCACAAGGCACCTGAGAAAATTGTGTCTGTTTGCTGTGGATCATTTGCCTGGGCCCAGCGCCTCAAATTTCTCCCCAAAGGCCTGGGCTCAAGGACGGACCAGGGCTTGTTGGCGCAGCCCGCCCTTTTGGGGTGTTTTCTTTTTTTCTTGTTCTCTCCCTCCCACACTCCCTCCTTTTGCTCTAGCCCTCCCTTCCTTGGGCCAGAGGGACCGCCAGGCCGAGCGTTGCCAGGAGCTCAGAGCATTTCAAGGCCTCGCAGGCCCGCCGGCTGGAGGTTTATCGGCCTCCTCTCTGGGTTCCCAGGCTTCTCCCTCTCTCAGCGAGGCCACTGGGAAGCGGCGGGGGGGAGTGGGTAGGTGCTCTGAGTTTCAGAGTCTTGGCTATTTTTGAGAAGGGTGTCTCTGGACTAGCCTGAGGAGGGTGGCCAACCCAGGTCACGGCCTTTCCCCCTTTCCTTTCCCATAATCTACGGGGAGAATTCAACACTGTGAACCTCTTTGGCTGCTTTGACTGAGGACCTGTGTCTAAAGACGCTGCGTCCTGAGATTTTTAGACAAGCATTACTCAGAATTACTGTGCCCTTAAAAATAAAAAATTTCCAGGACACAAGAATAAATTGTGGTTTTTTTCGGTACCATTAAGATTCTTGGACTTGAGCTGGTCCTTACTCCAACAGTGAAAAATTGTAAGCTGCAAGTGGTGTACAGAAAAATCAATTATCAATTTTATATGTACATACGCGGAGGATGCTGGAATTCACAGACACTGGCGAGTCTCTGAGCCGCAGTCCGCAGGGTCGCCCTGAGACGTAGGCGGGTTCGCTTTAAACCAAGCGCGAGGTCTGGGCCCAGAGTCTCCGCCGCTGCAGCAGGAATAAAAGCAACGCCTGAAAAAGTGGAGGGACCCCAAGGTCGCCAGAGTCTTATCATCAAAAACCAGAGACCTCCAGAGAGGGGATTACAGACGTCACCCCTCGTCCGGTGGAACGAATTCCCCGAGATGTGGAAGATCCTCTGGGGAGTGTGCGCCGAGGACCAACATGCGAAGTGACCCGCGCGGAACGAATGAATGCCGAGTTCGTTCCCACTCGGCCTTCTCATTCCCCTGCCGGGTCTGGGCGCCAGAGGTGGCCCAAATTTCCTTTGTTGTGCTACACTAGGCGGGCACCTTGGTGGCTGCCCCCTTCACAAGCCTCGAGGGCTGAGCAGCAGAGCCAAAGCGCAGGGCAAAGCGCCTCCGGCCAATAGAAAAATGGAAAACGAAGTAAGCTGCCGGGCCAAGCGGACCTACCTTCCTTCACCTCTTCAGGTCGGCACCTCGGGCACCTAGAATTCCTTGGGGGGCGACAGTAGCCGCAGAGGCCCCCGCCACGCTCCCCCGAACCACACTCCGCACCCTGATCAATGTTTGGCCTCCAGCCCACAGACTCAGGAAGAGGAGAGCGCAACACTTTCTAATTGTCCTGCTTTCAAAGATACTTTTCCGTGTCGCAAAGCGCAGCCAACCGACCTCTCCCCAGCAGACCTCCGAGAATGCTTCCTGGAGCCCCCGCCCTGCAGCCCGCAGTTTGTGACACAATCTGACACAGTTTATAGTCACTTCCAGATTACAGGACGCTCTCAAATTCCATTTTTCTCGGAGGGACAACATTAGTACGCTAGAGGAGCCTTAGTTCCTTTCCCCATTTTATTTAATATTGAGTTTCTACCTTGAAGAACTTGTTAGCCTTCTTTTGTAAAACATTCTAAGTTTCCTTTAAGGAACATGTCTGACATTTAAAATGAAAGCCATTAAAAAAAAAAGTTCACATCTCAGTCTAAGAGCCTGTGGGAAAGAAAAGAAAAAAAAACGAAAAGGAGCCTCTGAACATTCTTGCTGGGCTCGGGAAGGATGCCAGGGCCTTTTTGAACAGGGAGGGTGCTCTTCATGTCCCAGGGCAGCGAGGCCAGGGCTGAACCCCGTCTGGGTGCCACGAGCCCGAACATTGTTGATGAAGGATGTGGCGAGTGCTGTGGCTGTGAGGATCCCCTCTTCCCGCTACCAGCCTGGCTTCCTCATCCCCTACACATCCAAGGACCTCAGCAAAAGGCAGCAACAGAAACTACTGGCACCCAACACCCAGCCTGCAGGCTCTTTGGGGGGCTGTAAGAGGCTTTTCTCTTTGGGACTAAAATTGCCACCTCAGGGTTATGTCTTGGTGATTGAGCCCCAATTCTTTCACTTGTGGGTCCTCTCTCCTCCCCAGTTAGGGACGTTTGAAGTTACAGTGCTCAGAGCCAGAGCATGGTTTACATTCCTGGACTAAGTAAAATGTGCATTGACTTTATTATTGGTCATTTTCCCCCCTGGAGTTAAAAACTCATTTATCTCTGGTTGGTTGTCCACACCAGCCCCCACTCCCCTCTTTACTCCCACCGCCTCAGGAAGTAAACTCTACTGAGGGCAGCATCTGTGGCTGGCACATAGTAGGTGCTCAATAAAAGTTTGTTGAGTGGGGTGGTGCCTGTGGCTCAGTGGGTAGGGTGCTGGTCCCATATACCGAGGGTGGAGGGTTCAAACCCAGCCCTGGCCAAACTGCAACAAAAAAATAGCCGGGCGTTGTGGTGGGCGCCTGCAGCCCCAGCTACTCGGGAGGCTGAGGCAGGAGAATCGCCTAAGCCCAGGAGCTGGAGGGCAATAAAGTGAGACTCTGTCTCTACAAAAAAAAGTTTGTTGAGTGATTGAAACTACAAAAAGCATGGCAGTAGTGTTTCTCAAAGTTGCTGGGAGATGGAGAATAAAAAGTTCCTCCTAAAGGGTTCAGCACACAGGTGTCCACCATTGCCACCGTTTCTCAGACTAGGGTCACCAAAGTCCAGTCTGGGTGGCACAAATCCCCACTGTGGGTTTCATGTCGGCTCAGTTGCCTACAACTGACAAAGTCTAGCCTCCCCCAAGGAAACCCCTGAGCTGCCTGGGTCCTGTGGTCTTTAGGAAGGAGGAATTTCCCTGGGGCTAGCACACGGACAGGATTTTGGAGGTTCAGCTGGGGGGTGTGACTAGGTCGAGGCTGCAGGATGGCTGTGGAGGCCGCGTGGGGCTGACGGGATGCCAGGTGCCAGATCTTTCTTGCAGAAGGCCCAGACTTATATATCCTCAAAGGACTGAGGGACCAAGTCAGATGTCAGGACAGAGAAAATTGGGGATCAGGTAGGAGGAGCAGAAACAAGAAGAAAGAAAAAGGAGAGAAAGAGAGGGGAAGGTGGACAAAGAGGAAGACAGAGAGAAAAGACTAGAAGGCAGGGAAAATAAGACAGACCCGAGGGAGGGAGGAGGGACAGAGACTCATTCATTCCCTCACCCGCCATCCATTCATTCTACGTTTATCCACCTTCTACTCTGTGCCAGGAACAGTAGTGGCATGGATACTCAGCAGGGGACAAAAGAGAAAAATTCTGTCCTGGGGAGCTTACGTTTTGGAAAAAAGAGGAAGATGAATAGTAAATAGGTTAAAGTATAGAGAGTGTTAAATGGTGGACAGTGTAATGAAAAAAAAGGCAGGGAGAGAAAAAGGAGAGAAAGCAGAGAGGATTAGAGAGAGGCCAGAGACAGAGAAAGGACCCGGGTAAAGGATGCCAACCGGGTGGTGAGCAACTTGGTGATGGAGATCGAGAAGGGATTCCCAAGGAGACAAGCCACAAAGGGTTCCAGGCTGGGCGGGAGGGGAGGGAGCCAGCCAGGGAGGAGGCCAACCCAGACTCGCACTAGAGGGCACCTTTGCCTGGCTCCCAGGGAAGGCATTAAGGACAACAGGTTCTGGAGTCCTAACAAGAGCAGGACCGGTGCCCATATTGGGGGATGGGGGTGCAGAGACCTGCTGCTCCTCGCTGCCAGATGGTTCTACACAGGCTGCCCCTTCCCCACCCCATGGTGGCTGAACACCCCACCAACACCCTGCATCCTTCCCTTCCCCTCTGCCCGAGCTGACCCAGAGTTGGGGAAGACGCCCAGGCAGGCGCCAAGACCTGGCGCTGCTGAGCAGGAGACAGGAAAGTGTCAAGGAAGCGCAAAGCCAAAGTGCGAAAACAGCGCTTCACCCTGCAAGCCTCAGGGTCCAGGATCCGCTGACGGGGCTGTGTGCTGGGGCTGGGGGCCTTTGGCACCTTGAGCACCCACTCCAGACAGACCCCAGCCCTCCCACCACCACCCCTTCCACCCAGCAGCAGCAGGTGCCTGAGGAGAGCAGTGGCTCTCTTCCTATCACTTACCGAGTGGCTCCAGCAGGGAAGTAATTATTGTTTAGAAATAATTGGTTTCTTTTAAACAGAAGGAACAAAAAAGAGGCACTGAGCTTGGAGTAGCTATAGACTATTTTTTTTCTGTCAAAATGGTATTTGCTGTATTCTGAGCTAAGTGACTATAATAACTGGACGATCCTTGAATCCCGTTTCTTTGTGACTGGTTTCAACTTTCCCCAGGATAGTCAAGCCCTTGTATTTGGTGGAAGGACAAGGGGTGCTCCCCTGTTGAAGCTGAATGCCTTCCACTGCCCATCCCTCTCCAGCAGAGGTGCTAATGAACAGCCATTGTCAAGGGCCACTGAACTAAAAAGAGAAAAGCCAGGAAGTAAAGGGTCTGAGTGACATGGAATAATCATCACCTAAATAAAGAGGTTCAGTCCCTGTGGAGTTTATTCCCTCCTCCCTTACTGCACAGCACTCACCACAGGGACCGGGCTTCCCCATCAAGGGGCAGGACGCAGCCTCTCCCCCTTGGTGCCTCCTGGAGATACTGCCCTCTCCCTGATGGGGCTGGTGGGACTGGGGTCTCCAAGCAGGCAGAGCAACAGACTCACTTGCCTTATGGTCAAAAGGGATCAATTCCTCAATCCCTATGCGAACAAGGCATCTTTATTTCACTTCAAAATCTCTGAATTTATACTGTCTGTGTGCACACACACACACACACACACATCCTTCCATATGCCACTTTTTATCAGGGGATGTGACATCCTCACCCTCTTCTTTGAATGTGGCTCAGCAAATATACTCTTGCAATATGACTCAGGATAAGAAGAGTTGAAGAATCTACAAAAGAGTATTTCTGGTATCTTCAAAGCCTGCACGTTCATAATTTCCCCCAACTGGAAAACACACAATGATCCCCAAGTGAGGAACAGGTAAAGTGAGGCACAGCCACACGACAGAATGCTACCTCAGTGGCAAAGATGACTGAAGTTCAAAGCACACCAACACCCTGAATGAAGCTCAAATACACTCTAAGTGAAAGAAGACTCAAAAGGCTATAACCAAATCCATTAATGTGACATTCTGAAAAGGTACGACCAAGGGCCTGAGAACAGGTCAGAGGTTTCCAGGGGCTGGGGAAGGGGGAGAGTTGACTAAAAGGGGAGAGGAAGTTTGAAGGAGTGATATGATTCTAATATCTTGATTGTGGTAGTGATTACATAATTTGTGTGATGTCAAAACTCATAAAACTGTACACTTTGCTGTATGTAAATCGCACTTCAATAAATCTGACTTTTAAAAAAGCAGAGGGGATAAAGAGGGTGGCTGGGGCAGGATAAGAATCTTCAGCCCCGGTCCCATCTTCAATGAAAATCCACATCCCTGGTACAGTGTGATTCCCACCCAAACTACTGTAGAAGAGTGATTTATACACAAAGGAAAGCTTTGCACTTCTTTTTAAAGGACGGATCCAGTTTCTAAGGTTGAGCATCCCGATTGTTCACCCTTGGGCCATAAGAGCAGCCAGTGGTCCATCCTGGGCACAGCTCCAGTCCCAGTCTCCAGCATACCAGCTCACTCATGTTCTGTAGCAGGCTGGAGGAGGAGGAGACCAGGGTGAGAGCCAGCCTGCTCTCCTAAGGGGCCCAGAGCCAGACAGCAGAAGGTCAGGGATTGCTAAGTCACTTCTAACAGCTCTGTTGCTCCCAGGCAATCTGCTGGCTTCCTGGGAAAGGGTGAGGAGGAACAGAGAGACCTAGTCAGTCATGGGAGTCTGGGTTTTTTTCCAGCTGGTTCCATGCAGCAAATGTAAGCCAAGGCCTGGCCTTGAGGGAGAACTGAATTTGCCCCTGAGGGTAGGACTGTATTTCTGAATGGACTAAAGGAAAAACATTTTGGTCAAACTTGGCCTTTCCTATTCCTATTCAACCCTCAAAATAGGTCTGCAGAATAAGTTGCTCTGGTTCTGATTCTTATGTCAATTTTTGTTACACTCAGCTGTAGTTCAGGAAACTTACAAAGATGGCCTCTCGTGGTAACAGGTAACAGGAAGAAAGTGGTCTGGTTTCTGTGCCAGATAAAGCCTCACTTTGTACCTGTGGGTGGACATCACGTGAGAGCCCCCAATCCACTGACTACCTGGGCCATGGCATGGCTTTGCTACTTCTCTTCAGTAAAAGTGGTTTGTGTGTGAAAGAGAAAGAGATTGTTTCTGCCTCTTCCCAGAGTCGTTGATAGCATTGTTTTTAGCTTCAGTCAAACATTCATGGTCATGGAAGAAAAATGAACGTTAAGCTTAACAGACACCCATTGATCGTTAATTTTAATTTCATCCTTTACCCTTGAATGTAAAAACCAGCAACACCAAGAAAACAACACCATCAACAAAAACAAAACAAAAAGCCACGAAATACTGTGTTTCCTGTTAGAAGCAGAGCAAACAATTTGCTGCCCCAATTCCCGCCCCCTCCTGTACTCTGCTCTCCATCCTTGGAGAGTTTGTTAATTAAGTAGAGAAGAAACCAAAAGGTGGGAAGGGAAATAAAAACGTGGAAAGGACACAAGGACCCTGCCTGGTAGCTGCCACCCCCTGGAGGCCGCGCGCAGCTCTGACCTTGCCCCCCCACACGAAGGAGACCTTGGGTAAATCGGGGGTGAAGCTCTAGCCCTCAGCCTCCTCATGAGATGGGACTGGACTCTGATCGGTGGATTCATTCAGCTTCCTTGTCCTCTGAATCTTAATTACGCAGATCCCCTTATAAGTGCTGCAATTCGTGGAGCAAGCATTTACTGAATGCCTACTATGTGCCAGACACTGCGCAAACTTTGGAGACGCAGTACGGAACACAAGTTTCCACCCTCCAACTGTTCAGACTGCTGAGGAAAAGAATCCTGCAGACAGGAACGGGAGCAGGCGCTGGGACCGACAAATAGAGGAAGGGAACCCCTGCCTCCTGGGGGAAAGGCGACGTGCAGAGGAAGCAATTGAATTCTAGGAACTCAGTGTGTTTAACGTGTAGCGGTTCCCTCCTTTCTTTTACCGCCGTACACTTTCTCGGCCTCACCTCTTTCTCCTCTCTCTCTCCCCGCCCCCCGCCTCTGGTCTGAGTTGGGGACAGGGGCTGTGCGGGCCCTACAGGGCTCACGCACCGATGCGCCCACCCAGAACCTAAGAAACACGCGCGACTTTGCGCATTTCGCGCGTCGGGTCCCAAAAATGCACTGGGGGGTCTTGGGTCCTGCCAAGTACCGAGGCGGACGGCGCACCGGCCCGAGGCGAGGTGGGGAGGCCCGGGCTCCAGTAGAGCGCTGCCCCGACCCCATGTGCGGCCTCAGCGGTGCCCAGGGCCACTGCGGCCCTCAGTGAAATGCGTGGGTCGTGCCGGGTTGTTTCTCAGCGTCTCACACTCTTCCAAAACAAATGAGCACACCCTCAGAAGACACCGAGATTAAGAAGAGGAGTAACGTCAGATATTTGGGGCAGGGTGGAAAACGCTGCCTCCGATCCACGCGGGCTGGGGGCGGGTCAGAGGCCGGCGCAGCCGCTGCAGGCGCGTCCAGGAGCGCCCGGTGCGCGGCCGAGGCGGAGCCTGCCCCGGCGGCCCGGGCTTCCCGTCCGGCTCCCCGCCTCGCGCGCCCGCCCGCCGCCCGGAGTGATGGATGGCCGCGGAGCCGGCGGCTGTCAGGCCTTATTGATGAGGTGCGCGCTGACGGCCGCCGCGGATCCCGGGCCGGCGGGAGGCAGCGCGGGCGGCGGGCGGGCGCAGACTCGGCGGCGCTCGGGGTCAGCCCCGGCCGGCCGCCCCCGCCGCTCCGGCGCGCCCCGGCCCGGCTCCGAGGGGGCGGCGGGCGCGGAAGCGCCTCCCCGGCCTGGCGCCCGGTGCGCGGCCGCTTCCTCCCGGCGCAGCCCGCAGCCCGCCCCGAGCGCTCTCCCCGCTGCGCCCGGAGGGGACCCCGCCGCCACCGGCAGCTACTCACGCTGCGCGCCAGAGAAAAATGGGGACATAGTGAATATCCCATTAGGGCTGATGCGCGAGTTATGCAGTGATAGGTAAGATAAATGAAAGAGGCCGCACGGTGGCTCACGCCTGTAAGCCTCGCTCTCTGGGAGGCCGCGGCGGGAGGATCGCTGGAGCTCAGGAGTTCAAGACCAGCCTGAGCAACAGTGAGACCCCGTCTCTAAAAACAGCCAGGCGTTGCGGCGGGCGCCTATAGTCCCAGATACTCCGGAGGCTGCGGCAAGAGGATCTCTTGAGCCCAAGAGTTGGGGGTTGCTGTGAACTATGATGCCACTGTACTCCACCAGGGGCCACAAAGTGAGACCGTCTAATAAAATAAAATAAAATAAGATAAAAGATAAATGAAAGTGTGCACACGTACGTGCAAGGATGGTAACGTTCTGCGTGATTTGGGGATTACATTCCTAACTTTCTCACTGAGCAACTTGTCTTTTACAAAAGTGAACATGCACTGATTGCCATTGCTGGAAAGACGCAATGGCGCTTAGTCCCTTCCCACCTGTCGCCAGCCCCTCCCTGGCCCTGCCTCCACCTTGTTTTGACCTTGGTTTCCTTCTCGTGCCCTCTTGGGATTAGAAGAAAGGCCGCTGGGCTCTTATCTGAGGTCTGGCGGGCGAGAGAACAAGCTGCAGAGCTCTGGCTTTACCGTCCTTTCCAGTGGAAGCCCCAAGGCCACCTTCTCAGGTGGTGACGCTAATGGGAGGATCATGAAAATATTACTTCCAAGGCGCTTCCAGTGAGTGTGGAAAGAGGCAACACCCAGACAGCTGAGGGACATGCGGGAGGGAGGTGTTTTGTATGGTCCCTGTCCCCTCGCTTTGAGTTGCAGGCTAACCCCCAACAGGGAAGGATCCTAATTCTACCTTAGATGTGAAGGAAGAACCGGAAAACACGTCATGTGTTCTTTGGGACATCTCAGAAAGAAAGGACAGGAGGAGGGACCCCACATTGCTTGACCTAAGAGACCTCATGTCCCGTGCAGCTCAGGCCAAGAGGGTCTGGGTCTTGGAGGGAGCACATGAATCTAGGAGTCAGGATTTCTGGGTTCTAATCCCATCACTGTCACCAGAAGGGCACCAAGCCCACGGGCAAGTCATGTCAGTTTGCTAAGTCTTAGTTTTCTGTCTGTGAAATGAAAAGACTGGACTGCATGATTTTCTGGGTCCCTTCCCATGTCAGCGTTTTGTAACTTCAAATCCCTAAATGGATAGCACCCAATCATTCCATCCTCAAGTGCTCCTGAGTCCCTCACTGTGGAAAGGGGGCGTGTAAACCTCTAAGTCTGAACTCACACTCAGCCCCAGAGGATGAATGTATTCAGAGAGAAAATCAAAATAGGAGAGGCCCATTTGAATACGCGAGGTGAAAGGCTTGGACTGCAGGTGAAAACTTCAATCCATTGCCCAGGCAAACATTTACTGAGTAACAGTCAACACTGGGTATTACTATAGGCCAGGCATGGTGTCAAGTATGTTACATGGATTCTTTCTTTTATCTACACAGTAACTGTAGTTTCCCCACTTTTCAGAGGAAGAAACTGAGGTCTAGGCTATTATTCCCAGCTTCACAGTGGAGCCAAGATTTAAACTCAAGTAGTTTGATCCCAGAACACGAAAACTGTCCTTATGAACAAGGCGTGTATACTGGGAGGCTTATAAAAGGGGGAAGATGAGAGCTTCTTCCTACACACTCTTTAAAAAAAAATTCATCTCTATTTCATTCAATCTCTCTCTGCCCCTTCCACAGCTTCTAACATACTATATTCCAGTTTAATCTCGCCACCAGTTTGTCTGTCTACATACTCCTCTCCCCCCAATTTCTTTCTTTTTTTTTTTTTTTGTAGAGACAGAGTCTCACTTTATCGCCCTGGGTAGAGTGCCGTGGCGTCACACTGCTCACAGCAACCTCCAGCTCTTAGGCTTAAGCGATTCTCTTGCCTCAGCCTCCCAAGTAGCTGGGACTACAGGCGCCTGCCACAGCGCCCGGCTATTTTTTTGTTTTGCAGTTTGGCCGAGACCGGGCTTGAACCCGCCACCTTCGGTATATGGGGCCGGCACCCTACTCGCTGAGCCACAGGAGCCGCCCTCTCCCCCCAATTTCAATCTCCTTGAGGAAAGAAATTCTATGTGTGACATCTCTGCATTTTCAACTTTTTTTTTTTTTTTTTTTGAGACAGAGCCTCAAGCTGTCACCCTGGATAGAGTGCTGTGGCTTCACAGCTCACAGCAACCTCCAATTCCTGGGCTCAAGCGAGTCTCCTGCCTTTTGCCTCCCAAGTAGCAGGGACTACAGGTGCTCACCGCAACTCCCGGCCATTTTTTTTTTTGGTTGCAGCCATCATTATTGTTTGGTGGGCCTGGGCTGGATTCGAACCCACCAGGTCAGGTGTATGTGGCTGGCGCCTTGGCCCGTTGAGCCACAGGTGCTGAGCCAGCATTTTTCATACTTTCTAACACATGTGGACATTTTTTTCTTTTTGAGACAGAATCCCACTATGTTGCCCTGAGTAGAGTGCTGTTGCATCACAGCTCACAGCAACCTCCAACTCTTGGGCTTAAGTGATTCTCTTGCCTCAGCTTCCCAAGTAGCTGAGACTACAGGTGTCCACCACAATGCCCAGCTATTTTTTTGTTGCAGTTGTTGTTGTTTGGCTGGCCCAGGCTGGGTTTGAACCTGCCAGCCTCAGTGCGCGTGGCACGGTAACCACTGAACTACATGCGCCGCCACATGTGGACATTTTTAAAAAGTTTGTTGAATTGAGGGAGGAGTATGGGAGAGGGATGAGGGCTAAAAGCTTACCTATTGGGTACAAAAAACACTTTCCTGGTGATGAGTGCACCAAACACCCTGACTTCAGCATTACACAATGATTTATGGAATTAAAAACATTTCTGCCCCTTAATGTTTTGAAATTCAAAAGTTTGTTGAATCGAATTCGGCAAATTAAAGTTTCCAACCTGTGCTTGTAAATTCCTGTTCTTGATGACTGAAGGTATAGCATTAGATGTAGCTGAAATGTACCGTACTATGGTCCCTTTACTGTGTGCAGACACCACACCGAGGTTCACGGGTGAAAGATGCCACGTGATGCCTCATCAGCACCTTAGTCACCTTCTGGGGGGTGACCATGGCCCTAGGTACCTTTGTCCTACTTATCAGTCACACTGGCAGCCTCTCTCTGACACCCCTGGGCGTTGCAGGGGACTCAGGAATGCTGAGTTCAGTCCACTTGTTTTGTAGAGGCAGTCTGGACCTAGAAAAGACTACAGGCTTCTTCAGAGCCACACAGTCATTTAATGGCACAGCTAGGACCAAAGGTTCCCTGAGACCCCAAGACCCTGGCCATACCCTGCTCTTCCATTCCAACATGCTCGCTGTAGGAACTGATAACTCCCCTCTATAAATTGAACCCCAAGGCCAAACTTTCCTCACCCTGATGTAATCACCAGGGTGAGAGGATTAGTGATAAGGCGGCCCTGGGCTCTGGGGTAGAGCCTGGGAGTCTGGGAACCTGGTGAGAGCTACTGCCCTTTGCAGGGAGCTGGAATCAGGGGACAGCTTCCAGCCAAGGGTGGGGGCAGGTGGGGGCCTTAAAGGTTCATAAGTGATAGACATTCAAAGCCAGAGTCGCTCCATGCCCTCCTTAGTCTGGGGATCAAGCAAACTGAAATGGGCACTGGGCACTTTGCATTTCTAGACTGCATATCTCCATAATGGTCTGTGGGTTCAAAAATATTTCAGACTTCGAAGTAAAGGAAACAAGGTAGTGAACTGTATGGGTGGTTAGAAGCAGGTCCTTGTTCCGATTGTATCCTGGATGCCCGCTGTCCTGTGTCATCACTCACACCCATTCACATGTAGTTCCACATCAGTGTGGTCGCCCTATATACACACTTCACTTGAACTCAGTGAGTCTCTGTTTCCCAATCTAACAAGCCAAGAGTTTCCTGTAAATGTCTTCCAAGTTCTTTTTATGCTGGAAAATGCTTCCATTTTGTGGGTGTGGGGCCCAGCAAGGAGGGGTTACTTGTCGGAAGAGACAGGGCCAGACCCTGGGAAGGGAGTGCTAATAGACCTACCTGAGGCTCCAGAAGGAGAGAAAAGTCACTTATGAGATTTGTGGCTGCTCTTTTTTTGACACTGAACTTAGGGCCACAGGTCCACCATTGGCAAATTGGGAGTGATTTAAAAAAGTAAAATAACACCAACTCTTCTGAATTATACCTGAGTATTCATTAGAGTTCACCTCCCAAATAAATCACCTGTTGATTTGATTCATGTCTGATATATTACAAATATTATAAGCACTATTGCTGACAGTTGGTCCCTCACTATCTATCTACCAGTTTGTACCTCATGGGATTTTTGGATTAGGTTTTTGATCGGGGCCACCAAGTCTGCACCTCTTTGTCTGCCTATGAAGTTCCCACCCATTCTCAGGATACAGAAACATTGGGGAGAAGGTTGTGGCAAAGCTACATCTTCGGGTGCTCCCTATGTGGCTGAGCAGCCTTGCCAGGCTGGCTTCTCTTCCCTCCTGTTCTCAGGCACATGCTCCCCTGTCCCCCCCGACCCTGGGCATTTTACAAAGTGCTCATCCCACAGGATCATGGGGGTCAAGATTCGTGTGTGGGTATGTGTGTGTGAGAGAGCAGCTCCAAGCGTGCGAGCTTTATTTCTTTCACCTCATTAAGCTTAAAAAGTTCTTGCTGGTTGGAATAGTATTTAATAATACTGTAACCCCTACAGTGTTCTGCACACAGTGGTACTCAATACATACTCAACAGAATAAATGAATGATTGATTAAGTCTGAAGACCAACAATACAGTTCTGTATGAAAAATATGCCTATTTATGAAATGCAAATAAATTTCTCCAATTTTGTTTTTTTCATGGCTCAGGAGCCCTCAGGCATAGACATGATATAAATGGGTGGCTTTGAAACCAATTTATTTTCACTATTTTGCTCTCAGATATGTGGGGGCTCTTGAACTGCTATTTGTGCAAATTTCACTTTATAACTTGCCCCTTGGAGAACCTGGTTGATAAATGAGAGATGAATAATTCCTTATTGCTACTTATCTACCGAATCTATAAACTAGTGTCAGCATTTACTCGGTTGGATTTAAAGCTATGCCTGGTGTACTTATTAACCTGTTTAAAATAAGCCCATAAAAATGGGCTTGGTAGGCAGTTTTTTAAACTAATTTTTAAAAATAACATTGGTCATTTTCCAATAATTCACGGAGTGACCTTTGGCAAATCCCTTAACCTCCCTGGTCACACCTGCAGAATGAGGGGGTGGCTACACAGCCTTGTAGCTCTGCTGTTCTTGACTCCGGGAGTTTTGGAGGAGTAAAGATCCTGATAAAAGCCAGTAGAGCAATTACAAATCAGTTTGTGATCTCATGTCTCCTTGGCATATCTCTGGTGGGTGAGGGAGACAGCACTTACTAGTCAGAGGAGGGCATTTTAAGTTTAATTCTGTTACTTATTAGCAGTGTGACCTTTGGCAGTTCAACATCTCTGAGTCTCAGTTTCCTCATTTATAAAAAGGGGATAATACCGATTACCCCAGAGAGCTGCTATGAGAATCAAATGTGACCTATACATGAAAGCACTTTGGATTTTGCATTGAGGCACTGGTTAAGCCGTTTGCAGCAAGGCCAAGGGAGGCGTTGTTTGGCTTCGCTCATTCTGTTTTGATCTTAGATGGAAACGATTACAAAATTATACAAAGACTGAGTACTTAGGATACTTCTCTGGGGTCTATAGTTGTCAAAAAAACTGTGCCTGAGAAGATATTTCTGGGAATGCTGCATGTTCCAGGCACAGCCGAAGACCCAGAACTCGTGAGTGGAGAAGGAGGCATTTTTCAAAGGCAAGGGAGAGCCTTACCCTCCCAGCTCAGTTCTCGCCCTTGCCATATCAAGGACAAATACGGTCTGCCCAGGCTTTGGATTTGGTTCCCTTCAGAGGCACAGGGCAGACAACCGAGTTGTTGCTAAGGATTTGGTCTGCAGAGAATTCAGCAGTAAGGGTGTGGAAGTTGTCCCTATGAGAATCACTCTTCAAGACTGTTCCTACCCCAGGACTGTGCAGTGCAGAGGGCTGGCACACAGCAGCAAGATGACTGTGGTGCCTGCTGGCCCTTCCACAGGGAAGGGCAGAGATGAGCTGGGGTGGAGCTGCCTTCATTCTAAATTCTGTTCACATTCCTTTATCAACCATCCACCCATCCACCCAACTAACAAAGGCTAAGCTGCAAAGTTTAAAAAAAAAGTATAGGTTTTAGGGACGGAGGTTGGGAGTGGTATTTTAAGTCCATATCCTGTACTCTATTCAGAATACAATGTCTTTGCTAAATGTTTATTTGCTAATTAGTAAAAGTGAAACTAGTCTTTATCTCTAAGTTACTTTTATCTGCTGTTGGCTAGGATGTGTTACATCAAAACAAAAAACTCAGTATGCGATCTTGGGACAGTTTTGTAAGTTTGTGGTGGGATTTTGTTTCTTTTTTGTTTTGCAGTTTTGGGCTGGGGCCGGGTTTGAACCCACCACCCCCGGTATATGGGGCTGGCGCCCTACTCCTTGAGCCACATGTGCCGCCCTCTATTTTGTTTTGTGACCCTCTCTCCTATCTCCATTGCACACTCTTCTAGCAGAGTGGGAGCAAGGCAGCCTGAGCCTCTGTGAAGGTTATTTATTCCTCTATAACCTCTAATGCTTCAGGTTCAAAAACATTTATTAACAGTTGTCTTGTGATTCCTTTGGTCTTCCCGGCCATTCTCATTCTAGTTCTCAGCTTTAACTTTGTTCTGAACACTGAGTGGCGGGGAGGGGGGGCATACTGCTGCTCCCAAAGGCCCAACTTTCCTCTCCCGCCCAAGCCCCCTCCTCCTCTACCTCCTCCTTTCCCTGGGCCTGGGGTCTGCACAATCAGCTTGTATTTGCAGCTGGCCCAGCACCTGGCCTCCCATGCCACCACATCCTTCTGCCAATAAAGGGAGTTGTGAGAAGAAGGAAAAGTTGCAAGAACTTAGACAATTGTTTTCAATTTCAGAAACCCTCAAGGTTGCAAGTGAAATTCTGAGACAATCTGGACGACTGTGAAAACATTTTTTAAAGGAGGGCAGGGACTGGAAATCTCTTCATGGAACAATTATTCCCACCATTTGTGAGCATCTCTAACCTGAAATCAGGAGTTCAGGACTATTCTTGAGTCTGAATCCATTGAATGGGGGGGGGGCACCAAAGACGAATTCTGTAGAAAGAATGAGCTTTTGTCATGAAAGCACAGTCACAAAAATCTTCAGAAGCCTGATATGTTTCAGATCTGCCCAATCCTCCTCACTCCTCTTAAAATATTTCTTTTTTTTTTTTCTAATTCCAAACAACATAACCTCATTGCAGTTCATTTGGAAAAGCAGAAAAGTATATAACAAGGAAAACAAAAATCTACTCTTAGCTGCAGCGGCCAGGAAGAACCACTGAAAACAGTCAGCTTCTCTCTTCTCTCTCTCTCTCTCCCAACATGAGTGTCACAGTATACAGTATTCTGTAACCTATTTTTTTCTTTTTAAAAATATGAGAATTTCCTATGTTATTAAATATCTTCAGAAGATACAACTTAATGCTCGTGCTATAGATTTAGCATAGTTTATGTAAGTAAACTGTTATTCAGAGTGTAGGTTATTTTCTATGTTTCATTTCAATAAATAAATGTTTGATGTATTCTTGACAAATCGTAAGTAAAGCATCTTGTAAACCTTTGATTATTTCCTTACAGAAAATTTCTACTACGAGACAAAGCAGGCCAAAGAATATAAACACTATTAGGGTTTTGAATACCTATTGCCAAATTGTTTTCCAGAACGGCTGTACCTACAATTCTCACTACCACCAGCAGCTTTCAGTTTTGGGTAGGGTAACTAAAATCATATATTTATGGGCAGTGCCTGTGGCTTGGTGAGTAGGGCGCCAGCCCCATATGCTGAGGGTGGTGGGTTTGAACCTGACCAGGGCCAGCTAAACAACAATGACAACTGCAACCAAAAAATAGCCGAGAGTTGTGGTGGGCACTTGTAGTCCCAGCTACTTGGGAGGCTGAGGCAAGAGAATCGCCTAAGCCCGAGAGCTGGAGGTTGCTGTGAGCTGTGACACCACAGCACTCTACTGAGGGAGATAAAGTGAGACTCTGTCTCTAAAATATATATATATATATATATATATTTTAATTTGTCAGGTAAGTTTCTACCTCTTACTAGATATATGGAATTTCTGAAGAGGTTTGAAGTCACAGGTTAAGAAAGAAAACAGACAAAGTCAAACAAAACCAAGTGAGACATAATGTACTCAAGCCTGAGCAACATAATGAGACCCAGTCTCAAAAAATAAAGTAAGAAAAATGTAAAAAACTGAAACAGAAGTCTTATGTAATTTCCCCAATGTAATAATGCCAGTAAAGAGCGGTGCCTGTGGCTCAGTGGGTAGGGCACTGGCCCCATATACTGAGGGTGGCGGGTTCAAACCTAGCCCCGGCCAAACTGCAACAAAAAAGAAATAGCTGGGCGTTGTGGCGGGCGCCTGTAGTCCCAGCTACTCGGGAGGCTGAGGCAGAACAATTGCCTGAGCCCAGGAGTTGGAGATTGCTGTGAGCTGTGTGATGCCACGGCACTCTACCCAGGGCAATGAAGTGAGACTCCGTCTCTACAAAAAAAAAAAAAAAAAGAAAGAAAGAAAAGAAATAATGCCAGTAAGTAGTGGAGATGGGATTCAAGTCACATTATTCAAACACTGCAATTTATTTATTTATTTGCGAGACAGAGTGTCACTATGTCGTCTTTGGTAGAGTGCCATGGCATCACAGCTCACAGCAACCTCAAATGCTTGGGCTTAAGCGATTTGCTTGCCTGAGCCTCCCAAGTAGCTGGGACTACAGGCACCTGCCACAATGCCTGGCTATTTTTTTGTTGCAGTTGTTTAGTCGGCCTGGGCTGGGTTCGAATCCGCCACGCTGGGCATATGTGGCTGGCACCGTAACTACTGTGCTACAGGCACAGAGCCCGAACACTGTAATTTAAACTCATACACTGACCCAGGGACAAGAAGATCTAAAAAGTTTCTGGAACATTCTTTGTAATGAGCTCAATGTCCAGAAATTACCTTTTGTAATCTTAGATTAGTTTTGAGGAGACATTTTATCTTTGAAAAAGGTATCATTTTCAATGTTTGAGAAACACATTTGGACATCTTAATTTTAGAATATGCTAGAAATAGAAGTAAAATAACTTGCTCAGGGTCACTAGCTTGTAGGTGGTTGTGCTGGAACTAGAATCCTGCTCTGGTGATTCTTTGGCTACTGCTTCTAGTGCTTTCTCTGACCTGGCAGCAAATATCCACCATAGCAACCAAGGAAGGTCTGGGTGACTAAGGCCCGGAAGCTCATAAAGTCTCAAGGGGTTTAGTGTCCAGCAACTCAGGGACCTGCACTCCCAAGCACAGTGGAAGGGAACACAGGCTCAGTCAATCAGGGACCAGCCATCTAGAGCTGCCAGGATGGGTGGCCCTTGGGTACTGGGGGCACTGACTTTTTATTTATTTTATTTTTGAGACAGAGCCTCAAGTTTTTGCCCTGGGTAGAGTGCTGTGGCATCATAGCTCGCAGCAACCTCCACCTTCTGGGCTCAAGTGATTCTCCTGCCTCTGCCTCCCAGGTAGCTGGGACTATAGGTGCTCGTCATAACGCCCGACTATTTTTTGGTTGCAGCCGTCATTGTTGTTTGGCGGGTCCAGGCTGGATTGGAACCTGCCAGCTCAGGTGTATGTGGCTGGCGCTTTAGCTGCTTGAGCCACAGGCGCTGAGCTGGCACTGACTTTTTAGATCATCAGGCTGGACCCTGGGAGACACAGCAGCTTTGGGGGGGACTCAGCACCTAGAGCTTAGGTGTGTGCAGGCCAAGACAGTCTTCCCCAAGGGAGAGACCTCCCAGTTGACTGGACCACTTTCACATGGGAAGCCCATGCTGTACATTCCTGAGCAGGTAGAGAGCAGAGGTGGGGCCTGGCTGTAGGCGTTTAGGGGAGGGGATTCTTGCATTGTATGGAAGGCTAGACCTGATAACCTCTGGGGCCTTCCCAGCTCCCCAGTCTCTGATTTGTATGTGTTGGGGGAAAGGAGTGAGCAGTCACAGGACTGAAATAGTTGATTTAGGGCCCCACCCCAGTCGCCAGTATAGTCCTCATCTTGGGCAAATAATTTAACCTGTCAGTGCAAGGCACAATGCTTGGCGCACAGCAAAGCTTTGTAAATGTTTGCTGAATGAATGACTGAAAGAATGCGTGGATGGAGTTAAGCCTCCCAAGTCCCAAGGAACACTGGTGAAAGTTAGAATCTTCCAGCACCCTTTGGTGAGTTTGCATGAGACAATATAAAGTACATTGAACTTCTTAAAAGAAGAAGTGATTTCTCCAACCCAAAGGAATTGTGTTTCCTCCTTACTTTGACAAGGGATAGGATTATAATTTACAAGTATCAGTATGCATGATGCACAGAGATGAGTTTCAAGTTCACACAAAACTCTGTTTTATTAACTGAACCCCCCCCCACCAATGGGGCAGTCCAGAGCCTCTCAGGGCCAGGTGGGACCCACCAACCCCCATCTCTCCCTCCTCCCCATCCGGATAAATGCCGCTGAGGTCTAATGGATTGTTCATGCTGCTGTCCAGATTAGATAGGGAGCCCCACCATTATCATTCTGCAGCAAACGCCAGCAGCCACCACCTTCCAAGGGAGCCCAGAGGGAGAACTGCTGAGAAACCCTGGAGCTCCCAGGCTGTTTCCACTTCCTGACTCTAACCAGAACTTTCTCTGAACCTGAGTCTTAACCCCCAACCTCCCGAAGCATTTAACAAAGCAGGTAACTGGTGTGGTACCTGCTACGGTCTGCTGAATTCTAGTCACTGTCAGACTCTGATGCCCATCAACCTTTGAGAAGCTGGGAACACATCCAGGCAGCCCCATTTTCTTAATAATTGAAGGATGTTCTTGCAAACAAGGATTGCTGTATCTGACTAGTGGGTAAATAACTTTCCTGATTTTTGTTCTTGAATAGTTGTAAAGGAGACATACCTGACTTCCTGACCTCTCTTCTGAATTTCCCATGGACAAGACTTTTAACCTGTTAATGATCTTGTTTCTTCAAGAAAAGTTTTGCTGGTGGTTTTTTTGGTTTTGTTTTGTTTTTGTTTTTTTGCAGTTTTTGGCCAGGGCTGTGTTTGAACCCACCACCTCCGCTATATGGGGCCGGCGCCCTACTCCTTGAGCCCTGCTGGTGGTTTTTAAAGTTAAATTTTCTTGAAGAAAAAACTGCTGATGTCACATCTGTAATCCCAGCATTCTGGGAGGCTGAGGTGGGTGGATTGCTTGAGCCCAGGAGTTTGAGACCAGCCTGAGCAAGAACGAGATCCCATTTCTAAAAAACAGCCAAGTTGTTGTGGTGGGCACCTGTAGTCCCAGCTACTCAGGAAGCTGAGGCAAGAGGATCTCTTGAGCCCAAGAGTTTGATGTTGCTGTGAACCATGATGCCACAACAAACACTCTACCCAGGGCAACAAAGTAAGTTTCTATCTTAAAAAAAAAAAAAAGACTTCTTCTAACAAGTTTTTTTTCTATCTTCATTTTCTGAAAGCAGGAAACATCTACTATCCATCAGCATTATTATATGAAACAAAATTTTCAGGTTTGATCAAACAACAAATGCTACACACAAAAAATAATAAGCACTCAAAATCATTATCTACAAGGAGACTAATTGTTCTACCATTATTATGATAGAACTACTGTGATCTAAAAGGAAGCAAATAAAATCTTAGCTAGTGAACAAGGAAAAATATCTATTTCTACCGTATCAATTTCCTGTTCAGTCTTTGGGGTTAGTCAGAAGCCGTAGTAAATGGCAGAACAGCAGAAATGATCTGGCTCGGTTTTGAAAGGTTCTAACCACGTTTCTGAGTGACTCAATCTTACTAGACAGCTACCTACCCCTTGGAAAATTATTTATGGTGCACTATTATTTAGAAATTCAAGAAATTTCTCAAGGGCAAACAAAATTGCTTGTGTGTAGCTATTTAACTCAAGAACTAAAATAATTCACCAACAGGAAGGCTTCTGATTCATCAAATAAAACATCTGTATCACGTAACTTGATAAGCAAGCAGCACCTCTGAATTTATAACAACGAATTCATAATGAGCAACCAGGACTCCAGGCTGGGATGGGGGCAGAGGAAGGGGAGATTTTAATGGCAGACTATGTTTGAAACGGGGTCTGCAGGCACTGAAACAGTTGGGTCTGCAGCCAGCCAAGGACAGGGGCAAAGCAGAAAGGCACATGGGCGGACAAGAACAAATTATGTGGATAAAAAACAAAGAACAAAGTGTGTGTGTGTGTGGGATTTCCAGAAAGCAAGAAAAGGAAACATGGGGTAGAGAGAGAATGAAGCTGAGAGTAGAGAACAGGTGAAGTTAAGATAGTACTAAACGGATAAAGAAAATCGTTAACAAGGGCGGGTCAGGTGGATGAGGAAGGAAAAACTTAGTGTCTAAGGAAAACACGCAGCCCGTCCAGGGAGGCCCGGCCCGGGGGGCGTCCGCTGGGGTCACGGCCACTGCCTGGTGTCGGGCAAGGCAGTTCTGGAAGGGGCTGCCAGGAGTGCTTGTAAAACGATGAGTTCCGGGCACGGGTGGAGAAGGGACTAAAAAGTGCTCTTCCCTTGAATCTCGGCGAGCAGAGGCCTGGGATCGCTGGTGCCTGCCCTGGTCTAAGTCCCCAAGCTGCGGGGCTCTGCTACCTCTGGATCAAACGCCGGCGGGGCTGTGCTTCAGAGACTAACGTGGACCGGTTTCGGTTTCCGCGGCCACTGACCCCTCCAGAAGGGATGTCATCCACCCCCTTCGAAGTCCCTCCAACACCAAAAACATATGGAATCTGTGCCTAGCCGGCTGGAGTCTGGGGGTTCGCGGCGACCCTCACCTGCGGGGCGGAGGGATGTTTCCCTGCGGGTGATTGGTGCCACATAACCGCAGTGACAACCGCCTGCTAGGGTCCCAGGCCTCATAGGGACCTCACTTAGGCAGTAGCAACTGTAAAGACATGAGAACAGGCTCTTCCCTACCGTCGCTGCCCAGACGGTGTGGGCAGCGGCACTGGGGCGAGCAGGTCGAGGCCCCCTGAGCGCCGGGAGCTTGGAGAGGGGCGCGCAGAGGCGGGCGGCAGCCGCGCTGTCCTCACCGCCTGGACTCCTGTGCCCACAGCGGCCGGTGCGCTCTGCGCTCCCCAAAGGGGTCTCTGGCACAAAGAGCGACCTGAGACGTGTTCCGAGCCGCTCCAGGCCCGGGCTGGCGGTCACCCGATTGACCGCAGATCCCATCCTGCTGTCTGCGGCCTGGGCTTCCAGGCCCCGGCGCCCACCCACCGGGATCCCAAGGCCAGGAACCGCTAACACAACTGTGACACCCCTTCGAGGTGGTCTGGTCCACGTGGGGCCAGATTAGTTGAAGTGCATTCAAAGCCACCAAGCTAGAGACTGCCAGAGGCACGGAAGGGAGCGCCTTGGCCTCCCGGGCTGAGCGAGGGGTCTGGTTTCGCGTTTGCAAAGACGCAGTGGATTGTCGCGCCCGTCCGCGTTGTTGAAAGAGCCCCCTCCCCCCTGACGACTTGGTCCCCACCTGCCAGCTCGGGCTTTGCACAGACGGTTCCTCCGAGGGGCAGGAGATTGCGACGCTAAGCGGCCGCGGAGCCGCTGCGGTGGGAGCACGAGATTTCCAGCTTCCCTCGCCCCGTGTTCCCGGCGGACACGCACGTCCCTGCTCTGTTCTGGGTACACCCTCCCCGAGGGGAGTCCTTCAGCCACGAGTTGAACCCCGTTTTGGGCGGGAGAGCCGGGTGGCGTGACTTTGGGCAAATTCACTTTTCCCAATCGTTCCTGCCGGGCTGGAGTAGCAAAGCCCCGATGCAAAAGGGGTTTGCAAGCGACAGACCAAGGGGATGGAAATTGATGACTAATTAATAATACCGACATCCTCTTCCTAATTTTTCTCACTTCGGGACACTTCTCTGTCTTTGGGGTTGGGGGGCGGGGAGGAGTGTCCCTGAGGCTTCTCAATATTTGGGAATCTCCGTCTTCCCTCAGCCAAGCTTACCCCTCCCCTTTAAAAGTGTAACTTTCTATCGTCTTAAAAGTTTCCAAACTCCTGGCAAGGTTGGGACTGTTCGCCAGGACCCAGCTCTAAGAGGGCTCCCTCAGGGCACCCTTAAGGCTGTGGGTGCTTGTCTGGGGTGAGCACTCGGGGACCCTCCCTAGGCCGCCTCTCCAAGGCCGCGCTGGGCCCGGGCTCAGCGCCGGGTTGGACCCGGGGCCTCGGCTCCTCTTGGTTTAGGCGACAGCCCGGAGCGCCGCTCTGCCCCTTTGGCTCGACCCCGCCGGAGCCTGACGCCGCCGGGTTTATTGACCTTAGATCACTTTGGGCTTTATCAGACCCCATAGGGGCGGCCCGCGATGCATCCCACCCCCCTCCAGTGTCGCAGCCAGAACCCCTTTCAAGCTTTTCTGGAAACCCGCCTTCCTTCTGAATCTCCAGACTCAGAACCAACCGAAAAATCGCCTGCATTCTCACACCCGGAGAGCGAAGAAGGGCCTTTGGGGCCACCGACATTTTCCTGGGCAGTCCTTTCATCCAGATAATTCAGGTGAAAGCGCCCCCCCCAATTATTCGGATAATCGCCTCAAATCTGCACTTCGTGCAGTGTTTAGACAACTGGAGATTGATGGCTAGAATTTCTAAATCTGTGTACTGCCCCCAGGCCGAAAACCCCTCCTCTGTACTGTTCCAAGCTCCAAAACGTCTTTGGGCTTTACACATGCAAACTCTAATTTTCTGTCCCATAAATCACTTGGCAAATACAACAAGACATTATAAAGCCATTTGAAGTGGATATTTTATTGGGCTTGAGAAACAGAACAGGGGAAAAAAGCCACTCACCAACATTTCCTCAATACCAACCACTCAACTGTCCCAGAGATTTCCCGCCCAGCCAATTGAACTTATGAATTCAAAATTACTTTCACAGATAAATTCTGAGAAGGAAAAGGAAATATTGGTGGTAACCTCTATGTTGCTAAAAATGAGCACTGCAAAAAAAAAAAAAAGTTCATAAAGTGGCACTTCCAAATAGCCTTTGCTCTGGGCTGATTTATCAAAATAAGACCAGCAGAAACAAAGCAATTGCTACTACTTCTACTCATAAAAAAGCCCATCCAATTTTGTGATGATGAATCTCGGGATTCTAGCAGCCTTATGTAATGATAAGGCTTTCTCTCAATTCAGGTTGGCACTTTCCTGATTTTCCCAGTTAAAAACCTTTCTGTTTCCCTTAATTTTGGAGACCATACAAAATGAGGAGTGATATTGTCATGTCAGCACTGGGGAAAATTAACAGGGGTGAGGCAGCCAGAGGCTTGGTCAAGGGAAAGACAAGTAACACAGATTAGTGTAGTTTTGAGACAGCTTTTAAATTCACCAGCGGGGCTGCTGGAGAGGGAGAGATGTCCAGAGGGAATGTGTTCCCAGTCTCTGCCTTGCAGAGCTAATATTTGGGGTAAGTGGGACTGAGGGACTGCACCACCCAGGACCCAATTCCAGAAGAGCGCTTGCTGGGTTCTCCTGAGGCTGGGAGTTCACTTCTGCCCCCCTCGTCTGCTTTCAACCTTTGAGCTTGCAGAGGAGGTGCAGAAACCTGGTCGGTTTCAGACCCTCAACACCTGAACTATGACCTTCCACAAAATGGATCGCCTCATTCACCCACCATTCACCCCCACCCTGTGCCTTCCCTTCACCTGTGTCCCCCCTTTTTTTTTTGAACTTAGCTTTTTTCTCACCCACAAATGAGATTCAAAGCTCATCTGCCCATACTCCAGGTTTTTCGGAAGCAGACATGAATCCATAAACAAAAGCACAGGTAACCCAAAGCACACAAAACAGCTTTTCAAACCAGCATAGGCTTCGGCAAGAAAAAACATGTTTGCTGTAGTCCATCTCCAAGACCCTTCTCTAACCTTCCCATCACTTGTCTGGCTCCAGAATAAAGGAAAATTAAAGCCTATGCCAAGCCTGGCTGACCAGTGGCCTGTGGATAGGCAAAGAAAAGCGCCAGACTCTGGAGGCTGCGAAATCGTGTCACCAAAAGCTGTAAAGCTCCTGGCCCAGCTGTAAAGTTCTGACATGGGCCAGCAAGAGTTTGCCTCCCAGGACCTCCCAAAGGGGCCCTTCAGAGGACCCCAGAGGAAAGCAGGGTCATCTGGGCCAGCCGAAAAGAGCAAAGGCTGGCAGGCCCAGAGACACCTGGTCAAATGTGTTTGGATCCTGGCATGGTTCGGATCCTGGCATAGTTCGTATTCATTTTTTGTGTGGTTTTTTTGAGAGACCGACCATCCCCATCCATTTCCAGCTGCGGGAGTGGGAAGCTGAACCAGGAAATAGAGAAACTAAAATGCAACCCAGTTGCAAGAAACAGAAACAGAAAAAGAAAGTGCGACAGGAAGCCAGGCCTCTGTGGCCTGGCCTGAGAGAGTCCCATCCTTTCTTTCTTCCTGTCCACAAATGCCCTGAGAGCCTCAGTGCCGCTCCCTCCCCGCCTTGTTCCCTCCTGCCCTTTGTCCTCAGTTGGCTATTTGGTGAGTTCCTCACCAGCCTTCCACTCCCCCAGCGCCCTGTCCACGAGGGCCAGAGGAGGAGACTCACCCACAGTGGGAGCGGCGTCTCTGGGCTCTGTGGCTCCGGCTGCTCAAGGCCTGGCGTGAGGCAGACTCTTCTGATAGCCTCCACCCAGGGACTCCAGGCTGTTCCCAGCCGGGTGGGAGGGAGACTCGCCGGCTGCTCCCAGCTCCTGCTGAGCTCTCAGCCTTCTCTCAGAATTAGATAACAGGAGGAATAGATAAGAGGAGTGGTTCGTTAATTAATTCGAGAAAGCCCTTTTTTTTTTTGGTATGTGTGGAAGTGGAGGGAAACACTGCTAGGGAATGAAGGCCTGGTTGGATATTTTTAAAAAACTTAATGTTCACAAGGTTCCAGAGTTACTGCTGAAAGGTCATTCCGAAGGACCGGAGGAATCGTGCAACCAGGATTCATGGGGACAAACGCTCAATTCCCATCCTCAGTTTCCCGCACTCTGAGACTTGCTCTCAGGCACTAGCTCCGCATTTCGATTGCGTGGGAGGACTACTTTGGGGTATGCACTGTGAGTTTCCCTCTAAGAGCAGAATGCCAGTGCCACTCCTCCTAGGATGGCAACAAAAAATAACTGATTTTTAAGAGCAAATGATATTTCTGGGTGCTTCAAATAGGGGGAAGGTAGGTAGATTGTGTATTATCACCCCAGATGAGGTCATTGAGCTCAGAGAGGTCGGGAGAGGGCCTGAGGTCCAGCCACACAGCATGGAATGGGTGGGGCCCACAGTGGACTTTGGACTGATTGATTCTTGATTCAGTAATAAAGAAATCAATGGTTGCTCAGAATTGGAAGGGACCTCAGAATTCCAATCTCCTACCCAAGAAGGAGTTCCTGGGAGGTGGTTATCTATACTGTGTTTGATATGCCTCCTGGTGACAGGGAACTCCTTCTCTGCAAGGAACAGAGGTACAGCCATTGTGCTCTTGCCAACCCCCCAAAGGACCCAGAAAAGTGCAAAAGCCCCAGCTGTGGTGTGATTTGAGGGACCAGGCAAAACAGACCTCCCCTGATAGGCCGGCTGTGGAATTTTCTTTTCTCAGGCCCGGTTTATTTAGGGTGGGTGACCCCTGTGGACTTGTTATCTCCCAAATGCAGTTCTTAATAATAATAATAAGGATAAAGACAATATCTTTATAATTTAACATATTTCCCAGTTTATTCCCATTACAGGAATATACCATATTTTGTGGTATATTGTCCTAAGGCCATGCAATAATTTCTTTGAGATAGTGAGAGACCGGACAAGCTAATAGGAATGTTCAAATGTAGACCCAGAAGCTGAAACAGAAAAGGTAAGTGAACTGTCTCAGAGCACATCTATGATGGAAGGAACAGAGAGGTGAAGGCCAGGGAGAAAAAAGGAACATGTGAAAAAACATGAATCTTTTTCCCCTTCCAAGAATTTTTAGTTTTGAATATTTTTGCAAGTGATGGATACGGTGTCCGTTCCTGTTATCTGTCTTTATACTCTTCCCCTGCCAAATGACTTGTAGAAACTATGTCACAGGAAGATTTTAGTGTAAAACTCCCTGTGGTGTCAGATCATTAAAATTCCTGAAGAATGAGCTGAACTGTACAAGGCCCAGACACAGAAGCTGGGGCCGGGCCTCCTCTCCTGGGCCCTGTTGTTTTCCCTAGAACAATGCACAGCTGTCCTGTAGGGTCCCCTTATGGAGCTGTTGTCTTTATTATTATGAAAAAAACACAAAATCTGCCATTTTAACCATTTTAAGTGTACAGTTCGGCAGTGATTAGTGCTGTTACGTTGTCGTGCGGCCATCACCCCCTTCCATCTCCAGCACTTTTTCATTTTCCCAAATTGCAACTCTGTCCCCATCAGACACTAACTTCCCATTCTCCACTCGTCCCTTCCAGCCCCTGGCACCCCACATTGTTCTATTTTCTGTCCCTATAAATTTGACTGATCTAGGGACCTGATGTAAGTGGAATCATAGAGTATTTATTCCTTTGTGATTCCTTTATTGCATTTAGCATGCTATCCTCAAGGTTCACCCTCATGTAGCATGAGTCAGAATCTCCATCCTTCTTAAGGCCAAATGCTGTTCCATTACCAGAATATACCATGTTTTGTTTTTCTGTTCATTTGGGTTCTTCTTACTCTTTTGGCTGTTGTGAATAATTCTGCTGTGAACATCTATATGTAAATATCTGTTCTAGTTCCTGCTTTTAATTCCATTTCATTTTTTCTTACTCTGTTGGCCCAGGTTGGTGTGCTGTGGTGTCAGCCTTGCTCATAGCACCCTCAAATTCCTGGGCTCAAGTGATTCTCCTGCATCAGCCTCCTGAGTAGCTGGAACTACAGGTGCCTCTCACTAGTCCTGGCTAATTTTTTATATTTTTAGTAGAGACAGGGTCTTGCTCTTATTCAGGCTGGTCTTGAACTCCTGAGCTCAAGCAATCCTCCCACCTCCGCCTCCCAGAGTGCTAGGGTTATAGGTGTGAGCCACTATGCCTGGTATCCTGCTTTCAATTCTTTTTTTTTTTTTTTGTATAGACAGAGTCTCACTTTATTTCCCTCGGTAGAGTGCCTTGGCGTAACACAGCTCACAGCAACCTCCAACTCCTGGGCTTAGGCGATTCTCTTGCCTCAGCCTCCCAAGTAGCTGGGACTACATGTGCCCACCACAATGCCCAGCTATTTTTCTGTTTTGCAGTTTGACTGAGGCCAGGTTTGAAACCGCCACCTTTGGTATATGGGGTCGGAGCCCTACTTGATGAGCCACAGGCACCGCCCCTCAGTTGTCTTTCTGATGTAATTATATATAAACTAAATTTTAATCAGTGTGGTTGGTTTCGTTGAAACTGCTAGGACCATGCAAGCACCATCATGATCACAAGTAATGAAATATGTGACTTTTTTTATAATAGACAAAGGCAGTCTGTGGATTTTGTTTAGTAAAACAAACCAACTTTGAGATTTAGGATGCAGACCTAAGGGTAGCCATCCTTAGAAACACCTACTATCAAATGAGTTGAGTTTTCAGGCATTGGAACCTATACGGACTGAAGCCTGCAGATGGGCCGGGCACCTGCGCCGGGCGGGGCAGCAGCTGTGGCTTCGGCAGACAGACTGATGTGTGGGGGAGTACACGTGAGGCAACAGAAATTCAGCTGGAAATCTCTCCCACACCCTTTTTGTTTTTTTTTTTCTCGAGACTGCGTCTCACTCTGTTACCCTAGGTAGAGTGCTCTAGCATCACGGCTCATAGCAACCTCAAACTCTTGGGCTCAAGAGATCCTCGTTCCTCAGCCTCCCAAGTAGCTAGGACTAACGCGCCCACCACAACGTGTGGCTAGTTTTAGAGATGGGGTCTCACTGTAACTCAGGCTGGTCTCAAACTCCTGAGCTCCAGCAATCCACTCCCCTCAGGCTCCCAGAGTGCTGGAATTACAGGTGTGAACCACTGTACCTGGCCCCCCTTTTTATACTGTTATGGACATTTTAAAATCTTTTCATGTGAACTGAAAAGTTGGTGGCCTGAGCAGGGTGCCAGAAGCCACTGCACAGTGGAGAGCCAGGGGAGCTTTGTGCGCTGCGTGACAGTGTGAGAGAACACTGTGGGACAGCAGTTCTCCTTCCGTTTTTAATGGTGTGGTTTTTCCATCAGATTCCTACTTGCTAACCTGAAGAGGATGTGTTGATGATTGGCTGTTGGTATTATCCTGTATCAGCCAGTAAATCAGCCAGTTAGCTTACTGTGTTCTGCCCTTAGAAAACTGGGACCGTGGGGATGAAAAGAAAGCTTATAAATTCTGTTCTATTATATAGGTCTTATATCTTCTGGATAATTCATGTTTGTTGGGATTATTTGCTTACATAGATTCATATATTTATCTGGGACCAACTAGATGACTATGAAGTTGATTTAAAAACTTTTGGGGGGTACTAAGTAGACTTTAATTCTATTTCTGCTGCTGGTTTTTTTGACTTGATGGGCTGGACGGCTACTTCTGAGTATTTTAGGCAGCCTTCTCCAGGCCATGCTTTTCATATGTTGACCAGTCAGAAGCTAAACTGCAATGCACATTTCATGGACAACATTCATAAAGCAAAGAAAACTTTTCTCAATGGTAAGCTTTTTTAAAGTTCGTGTTTTTAATTAAAATAATTTGTCCAGGTGTCATAAAACATCTTTCTTACAAAAGAACACAAGGACAGCGTTCTTGTCATGCCAGCTGTCATGGAATAGTGTCCACCTGTGGCTGTCTTTAACCCAGGAGTGACGTGTCACTCAGCTTGTTCCCACAGAGCTCATCCAACCCCCTCATTCTGAGCAAGTGCACAGAATTCCTGAAAAATGCCCCAGACGCAAGCTCTCCTCCTTCCTCCCACCACAGTGTAGTGTGAGGTCCGGGACCAACTCGGGCTTGCATCCTGCCTCTTACCAGCTGTGTGCCTTTGGGACGTTAACTTCTCCCCGTTTTCTTACCTATAAAATGAGTAAAATAGCAGGATCCTACGCTGTCTGCCTGTTGCTAATGTAGTAGGTATAGCTTTTTGAGCTGTGGCTGACATGTGTTGAATGCTTAGTGAGAATTAGCCATTTGTGTTATCATGGTTAATTACTGCCACAGTGTAAATCCAACCCTCCACTTCAAGTGACCTTTTATATCAGATTATGTAACTCTCCTGTTGAAAAGCATCTAGCATTTTGCAGTTAGTTTGGAATAAAATCCAGATTGCTCACAGCAATCTGTGTTAGGACTCTGCTTGTCCCCACCTCGAGGCCTTTGTTCTTGCTGGCATCTTCCTTGCTCTGTCCTGCCGCGCTCCCCATCGTTTTAACCGCTTTTCCTGCTTTACTTTCTTTGTAGCGCTGTGCACAGCTAGAATGTAAGCTCCAGAAGGACAGGGACTTTACCTGTCTCGTTCTAGACTTGTGGTGCCAGCACTGAGAATAGTGACTGGGGCATAGTAAGTGCCTTGTGTGTTTGTTGAATAGATAAGTCAACCAAACAAACTGTAATGGCCAATTGTAATTCTTTTTGTGCTTTCAAATATATCAGATAAAGAGCTTGCATAAATATTGTCAAAGTAACGTTAAATTCAGTTGAAACTATCTAAAGTTGTTTTGAGGTTTTATGAAAATGGTACAGTGGAAAAGAACAGTGAACTGGCAGTGAAAATGCTGGGCTTTCATTCAGTTCCTGCCACCACAAGATCGCTTGGCTGCCCTGAGACTTTTGCTTCCCCACCTAGAAAATGTAGGCAGCACTAGAGCTCTCTGGACCAACTATCTCTACAGTGCAGCTTTCTATATATTCTTCATATATTGGGGTTGAAATTTGTTTTGAAAAAGTGCTCTTTATAAATTTAAAAACCACTGATTTAGGGGAGCCCCAAGGTTATTTTTAGCGCAATCTTTTTTTTTTGAGACAGAGTCTCACTATGTCACCCTTAGAGTGCTGTGGCGTCACAGCTTACAGAAACCTCCACTTCTTGAGCTTAAGTGATTCTCTTGCTTCAGCCTCACAGGTAGCTGGGACTACAGGTGCCCAGCACAGTGCCTGGCTATTTTTTGATTGTAGTTGCATTTGGCAGGCCTGCAGCACCTTTAGCTCAATTATTTTGATCTTCATAGTTTAATCATTTAAGGGATATTGCTTTTTCATTATCTGCTCCTTCCCCTCTCTCAAAAAAGATCATTGTTTTTTTAAAATATACTAAAGAAAATTATATTATGTGGCTAAATAGCAACAGCATCATTGCCAAGACTGTGAGCTATGTAGAAACAAGGCCCAGGTCTGTGTACTCACCTTACCATGAAAGGACAGTGGCTGAGCCTGGTGTCTGACATGGGTATTTGTTGGGCAGATGGATGGATATTTTAAGAGAGCAAAAACTTATTTTTATTTTATTTATTTATAGACAGAGTTTCACTTGGTCACTTTTGGTAGAGTGCCTGGGTGTCATAGCTCATAGCAACCTCAAACTCCTGGGCTCAAGTGATTCACTTGCTTCGGCCTCCCCAGTAGCTAGGACTATAGGCGTCCACCAAAATGCCCCTCTGTATTTTAGAGATGAGGTCTTGCTCTTGCTCAGGCTGGTCTTGAACTCATGAGCTCAAGCAGTCCACTCACCCTGGCCTCCCAGAGTACTGGGATTATAGGCATGAGTCACCCCGTTTGGCCTGCAAAAACTTATTTTTAAATGATAATACATTATTTTGTAATAACAAAACCTTTTAAAAGGTTAAAAGCATAGAGTTTTATTTTATTTTTATTTATTTATTTTTTCTTTTAGAGACAGAGTTTAACTTTTTTGCCCTTGGTAGAGTACCATGCCGTCACAGATCACAGCAACCTCCAGCTCCTAGACTTAGGCAACTCTTTTGCCTCAGCCTCACGAGAAGCTGGGACTACATGCGCCTTCCACAACCTACAGCTATTTTTTTGTTGCAGTTTGGCCGGGGCCAGGTTTGAACCTGCCACCCTTGTTATATGGGGCCAGCACCCTACTCACTGAGCCGCAGGTGCTGCCCCAAAGCATAGTTTTAATAAGTAAAGTCAATTGTTTTTTTAAAGATATTTATTAGATACATATATTACAATAGATAATTTCCTAGATGGACAGTTAACTTTCCTTCAATTCCTCATGAGTTTTCTGTTAATTATTTAAAATATAAAACTAACGGTATCCAATATGATTTTTCTTTATTTTTCTAATTCTTTTTGCATTTAAAGTAGGATCATTTTAGAATGTTAACTTTCAGATAGAGAGTACTTTTTATCTTTTGAGGGGAAATCATACTGTTGGAGGCACTTAAGAATAAGAATCTATTTGGGGATAACTTTGAAACCACAGTTACACGTTGATGTCTAAATTTGGCAAGCCTGCTCGAAGTTGACAGGAAAAGTTTTACCGAAATTTCAAAACCATTGTAGTTGAAGCAGGAGGAAAACAAACACAATCTGACCAAAGGGCGTACAGAAAATTCAGAGAAATTAGTTTGTATTTTGGCAAATGTCTTAGATATTTGTATGATAAGAATGTCCTCTTTTATCCAGAACATAAAATGATGTGTCATTTTAGAGAAACAAATGTAAAAGTTATTCCAAATATGTTAAGATGCTGAACTGGTGCCCTGCAGGATGGCATTAGGTAGGAATAGAAACAAGAATATTACCAGCTTTGCATTCTTAGAAAAGCATGTAATAACTAATACCTCTTAACAAAGTAAGAGTCATGTGTTACACAAATGCATGAAACTTACCCATAGGTTTACACAATATCCCTACCCACACATTACTTAGTAAGATTTAGAGGGTTTTTTTTGTTTGTTTGTTTTGGTTTCTTTGAGATAGAGCCTCACTTTGTTGCCCTTGGTAGAGTAAGGTGATGTCAGCTCACAGCAACCTCAAACTCTCGAGCTCAAGCGACCCTCCTGCCTAAGTCTTCTGAGTAGCTTGGACTGCAGTGTGCGCTATTTTTTATTTTTTATTTTTAGAGACAGAGTCTCACTTTATCACCCTCGGTAGAGTGCTGTAGCATCACACAGCTTACAGCAACCTCCAACTCCTGGGCTTAGGTGATTCTCTTGCCTCAGCCTCCCGAGTAGCTGGGACTACAGGCACCTTCCACAACACCCGGCTATTTTTCTGTTTTGCAATTCAGCCGAGGCCGGGTTTGAACCGGCCACTTTCAGTATATGGGGCCGGCGCCTTACTCGATGAGCCACAGGCTCCGCCCAATGTCCGCTATTTTTTAGAGACGAGGTCTCGCCCTGGCTCTGGCTCAGGCTGGTCTGGAACCTATCAGCTCAGGGGATCCATCCGTTCGGCCTCCCAGAATGCTGGGATTACAGGCATGAGCCACAGCGCCTGGCAGCGTTTGAGTTTTGGATGTGTTCTAGTGTCCAGCTTTAAAAGATGGATAATTCCATCAGCCCCTAAAATTCTGTAGTATGGAAGTCTATGAATGTCCATGCACACATGCAAAATATGTAATTATTAAAAATGCATCTCAAATTGGATACTGTTTCTTCATTTATTTTACTTACGAATTTCTTTCTCTTTAGGGAAAGAGGATGAATATCCAAAGAAGCCTTTGGGGCAGCTTCCACCTGAATTCCATTATAGTGGCGTCAGTCACCTGAGCAACGGACAGAGAAGTGTGGGCAGGCCGAGTCCCCACGTGGGTGGCCGGAGAGAGAGCGGCGCGTCGCCTAAGAAGGAGGAGCAGTCCCCTCACCACCAAAGCAGGACTGGGACCCCGGAGCGAGGGAGGCAGCCCAGACGGAAGTCGGTGGAGGAGGAGAGCAAAAAGCCCAAGGAAGAGGCAGCTCTTCAAAGGAAACCTCCGGCAGGTGCGCAGGACCAGGCCAGGCCCACTAATCACGCAGCTGCGAACCAAAACAGCAACGCCACTTCCATCGTCCGCAGGGAGTTCGTGCCCAAGTGGAATAAGCCGTCAGAACCGAGCGTGGACAGGGCTGGCCGCTGTGCCGCGGAGGGCAAGGGCCGGCCCGTGCTCTCAGCCACCGGCCCGGGCCCCGCAGACGCCCGTGCGTCTCCCGCGCGGCCGCCGGCGCAGGCCCCGGACGCGGACGGGAAGCGGGGCTCCACCGCCTCGCAGTACGACAACGTGCCCGGCCAGGATGCCGACGGCGGCTCTCCGGTGGAGGAGGCGCTGGACAGGGCCTACTCTCAGAGCCCGAGGAGCGTCGTGTGCCCCAGTAGCCCGAGGAGGCTGGCCGAGCCGAGCCCCAGCCCGCTCCGCGTGCCCAACAGGTTCACCTTCAAAGTGCAGCCCCCGGGGCCCGCCCGGCGCCCAGCCCCGCTGGACGGGGAGGCCCGAGGCCCGCGCCCGCCCCCCTACGGCAGCTCCGCTGCTCCCTGCGGAGGGGGCCCCCAGCGCTTCCCCGCGTCCCCCCAGCTTAGCCCCGGGGCTCACGGGCACCCTTCCGGGAGGCCTTACGGCTCCTCTCTCTCGGTGGACATTTCTCCGGAGAAGTCGTACGGCCGCCCGGCCCCGCTTGTCCTGCCGTCTAGTCGGATAGAAGTGCTTCCTGTTGATCTTGGTGCTGGGGGATATTCGGGCAATTCAGGGTCACCAAAGAACGGGCAGCTCATCTTTCCTCCCGTGGATTACTTGCCAGATACCAGAAAGTGGCCAGAAGTGAGTTACACGTGCAGACCCGAGGTGCACGGGCCGTCCCGGACTCCAGACGCTGGCCGCAGCAACGTGCCCAGGTACGCGGCCTTTCCGCACGTCCCCTTTCAGGACCACGGCCTGCCGGCGGTGTCGGTGGACGGTCCGGTGCGGTACAGAGCTTCCCCCGCGGTGGAAGGTGCCAGTCCTGGGTATCAGTATTCAGGGCCCCCGCCTCCAGTCTACCACTACAGAAACCGGGACGGGCTTTCTATTCAGGAGTCAGTGTTGCTGTGAGAAGAGAAACCGCGCGTAACCTACATTGCTATGTCTGTAATTGCCAAAGCAGTATTTTCTACCCTTGTAAACGACTCGCACAACCCTGGCGTCGGTTAGTGGTAAGAATGTATGGAAATGTCTTCATCCGTTTGAATTACATCATCACTGACCCTATTAAAAGAGTTTACCCTGAAACAGAGCAATAGCATTTAGGGACACACGCACAACAGTTATTTATTACTCTGCTCCATTTACATCTTCTCCAAAACCTGGACATTTGTACTCTGTTGGCCCATTCTGTTTTGACTAATGTTACAAAGTATGGTAAATCGCTAGAATAGATATTTTTAATGTTATGTGTAGTGTAAATGTCTTTTAATATCTGTCATAGGCATCTGTGCCCACACAGTTGAACACAACTAAAGAAATGTTTTTCAGAAACTATTTTTTATCCAGTCCATGGAATAATGTTATTTTTTTTTCTTAATGTGTCTTTTACTCCAGTTTTATTTGTTTTCACTTTTTTAACCTAGGTCAACTGACTTTCCCTGACTCTGTTAACTCAGCATCTCACAGAATGTTCCTCGTTCTCCTGCAGTTGCTGCCATTTTCTTTGAATCTAAAAATGAAATACCTTGGAGAGAAAGGCTAACCCCTTAATGGTGCTTCAGAGTAATCTTATGGCTGGAGGTGTAGGGCTCCTCCTGTCTGTTTACCAGACTAGTCTAGTGCTCTTGTGCCCTCGGTTCTGGTCTGACTGCTGCTGAGCTCAGGCTGGTCCCCGCCAGATGCAAAAGCAGGATTGGGCTCACTCCCCAGGGCTTGCAGGAGAAGCTGCAACATGGCGCTCACCCAGTGCAGACCCTGAAATGCCCCTGGAAACAGGACTGACAGTGCTCAGCTCTGCTCCGGGGTGCTCGGGTAAGTGATCCTCTCCTGGCTTGCTTTAGGGAGTGTAGTCAGTGGATTTCACTGTTCTTAATTGGGCCATCGAATTATCCATGTAAAAAATTTTTATCCATCATAAAAAATTTTATTCCATCATAAAATTTTTATCCATCATAAAAAATGATCCCGATTGTTAGTAGGAGTTTAGGATTTTGATCTTTTTAAAAAAAATAGTGTTAAATTTTTTTGAAAATAATTCAGGTTCATGGTAAAAAATAAAATTAGTATTATCTTTTAAAATATTCCATTACACTACAACTACCAAAACACTGATGAAGTTTTGAGCACTCCTAGAAAGTATGACTTCATGTTTAACTGGGGAGCCTGCTCAACATTATTTGGTCACCTTTGAATACTAGAGAGTAGAAAACCTAACATTGGTGGTTCTTCCTGTTGCAAGTTGGGGCGTTAAGCTTTCAAGGTACAAAAAAGTATGTCAAGGAAAGTAACATTTCCTTGTAATAAGAAAGTAACATTTGTTTAGCTAGTGAATGTGACAATATTTTTTATGTATATAATGAGTCTAATGTCATTTTAATCAACTTGGTAATGATGTTATTAAATGGCAAACAAACACAGTGTATTAAAGTGAACACTACACTGAAGCTCAAACAAAACCCTGGTAGAATTACCAGGCTCTTGATTTAGATCATGTGGAAGCTGAGAAATAAATGTATGTAAAAATGTAGCTGAGGATATTAATTCTAATTTTCGAATCATGATTCTATGACTTATAATATACAAGCTGTACAATTTAGTTTATTCTAGCAGTATCAGAGCTGCTCCAAAATATGTATCAACGTGGTAAATACTGTAGATTTATATATATATGCAAAATATATATATACACACAAGCACTATTTTCTTATGTCATCTATGACATTTTTTACCTGTATACATTTTTTGATGTGATTATTTTTAACATGCTAAAAGTAATAAGTGTATTTTGTTTTGTGTCTTTTTCTGTGCGTTTTTTTCATACTGCGGAAGTGGTGCATCCCTGATACGTCTAGGGCTGAGCCTCTTCTAACTGCACGTGGTGGCCTGATGTTCTCTTACGTTACTTCATATCACAAGTCTGTGTTATATGCTTTATTAATTTCCAGTAAGATAGCATTTAGAGCTACATCACCTTTCCTTTGTTTTATTTAATATGCATTGTTAATAGCAATAAGGTATTAATTCTAGTCATCCCTGTAACAAAATGTAGCTCTCTGTGTTAGTTTTTAAGTAGGAAAATTTAATTCAAAATTGCTTTGCCACCATACAGTTTTACTCTTTCAAATTTATTTTTTAATAAAAGATAATGAAATAATGATAACAGATAAAAATAATATTGGTAAAGTGGGTCAAAATATATTTATGAGAAACCTATTTGGTAAGGCTTTTTGTGGTGTAGAGGCCAGTTTTACTCTATAACAGCATATGTTTGGTTTGAGTATTTTGTCAAAATTAAGTCCTCTCTTCATGGTAGTCTTGCCTAACATAAGAAGCACTGTAGTATAGTTTTTTGTTTGTTTGTTTTTGCAGTTTTTGGCTGGGGCTGGATTTGAACCTGCCACCTCTGGTATATGGGGCGAACACCCTACTCCTTTGAGCCACAGATGCTGCCCGTCTTTGGTATAGTTTTCATTCGTTAATATTTAGTTTGAGAAGTTAAAGTAGACCCAGCGTTTCTAAGAGTTTTAAAACTTTAACTCTTTCAGTTGGTTTTTGGTTTTTTTTTTTTTGTTTGGTTGGTTTTTTATTGCAGTTTTTGACCTGGTGCAAACTGGTGGTTTGCACCCACCACCTGCAGTATATGGTCCAGTGCCATACTCCCTGAGCCAGAGGTGCCGCCCTCAGTTGGGTTTTTTAATGGGATTTTTTAAAAAATGGAAAACGTTTTAAAAATGAGAGATACATATAAATTCAAATATCAAAGTATCAATGATAAAATAGTTCTTGAAAGAATGAAAAGAAATTCGGTCAATAGAATGTTTTTGGCAGAAGAAAAATACATGTTTGCAGCGTGTGATTGCTTTAACTTTTTCCATTTGAAGAAGATTCTAATACCGAATTTCGTCATGTTCAGTGTAATTGTAAAGTTGACTTTCGTGGTTCTAGTCACTTTACATCTCCCACAGGTCCCCCTGTTGATGCAAGCGCAAAAGTAGTACCTGGCCAGCCCTGTCCTGAGGGCCCTCTTCTTCTCTCTGTCATGGTTAGTGACAAACATCCTGTGTCTACAAATCAGAATTTTATTCATAGGACCTGCAATTTTATGTAATGGATTTAGGATTATTCTCCGTTATCTTTTGGAATCACACCTTGATTTTAGCGTATACTTGATTGTGGGTTGTTAAGATTATGGTTTAGGGATTTATTTGGGGTTTTTTTCCTTGTGATTTTGTTTTAAATTCTTCTCTAACGCACTTTAAATGTCTTGTGTCTTATGTGGACATTAATGCTTATTGACCTACCTGGTAGATTTAACAAGCCACACTTTACTTTTGAGATGACCCAAGGTATTGAGAATAGTAGAAAGAAATCTGATTCACACTTATTTACGCATTTTACTTTCAGAAAGATGTTCAAGTTGTCCATACATCCAAGTGTAATTGCCACCATTTTATAGATGAGAAAATTGGTAAATAAAGGAACTAATTTAGGATTTCATAAAAGTAGATTTTGACCTTTGCTGGGGCCTTTAGAATTATCTAGTATTCTTTAGAATTCTTCAGAATTATCTGGTGGACTTGTAAAATTTTTTTCTGCACGGGTCTCACTCCAGACCACTTAATTTACAATATCTGAGATGGAACCGAAGCATTCAATAATTCTGTCTCCCCCTCCATAGTTTAAAGTTCAGTCATTAAGCTGTTTTTAAAAAATCCTCCCAAAGTTGATTGTCTTATATTCCTACTATGAGATAATCTGACATTCTTAATAGAACGAAGTTTCAGAGTTTAGCAACTGTGATGTCAGGAAAGTTATGAAAAAGTCCGGTCATCTCTGTAAATTTTGAGGCACTGCTGACAGTCATAGACAGTAGAGGGGGCCTGACAGGGATGTGGGGTGACCCTGCACTTTCTCTCACTTTCTCTCATACCTCCTTTGAAGAAGGGAGCACCTCACTAAGATTTCCATTTTCCTAGACAATTTCTGCCTCTCATTTTCCTTAAGCAACATGCTTAAAAAGCCCCCATTGTTTGGATGCCTAAGAGCATTTTTGAAATACGAGGAGCTGAGAAAATCCTGAGTGGCTGGTCCTTCATTTGATCAGCCAGCATTTTATTGAGCACCTACAATGTCCTGGGTAGGACTGTGCTGGCTTCATGCTTCAGGACGGGAGTGTGTTTTGTAATCACGCATCTCCCTTCCGTGCTGGAGACGTGCACACGGTAGGTCTGTGCCTGCAGGACAGACAGGTGACAAAAAACCTGGCCCAGGGAGACCTGGGGAGGGTGCTGCCCCCGCTGCCCCGGGAAGCGTCTGTGTAGTAGGTAGATGAGAGTGGGGGGGAGTGCACCCCTTCTGCAGAGGGGACGGAAGCAAGAGCTGCTGCAGGGTGTGTGGGAGGACATGAGCGATTTGATGTGGGTATAGGGTGGGGCGAGGAGGGGAGAAAGGTTCGCAGGGAACTGATCTAGGAGCGCAATTCAGCTTGATCCTGCAGGCAGGCTTTGCCACAGTGATACAATATTTACGTTTCCTGCATGGACCCCGCCTGCCAGGGAGGCTAGAGGGCAGGGAGTAACCTTGGAGAAAGTTAGGAAGACAGGAGGCCATGGCAAGTGCTTTATCTAAAAGGTGGTGCAGAAGGCAAGGGGAGAAGTCATTTTTAAAAAGGTGGATTTTTTTTTTTTTAAAGAGTTTTACTTTATCGCCCTCGGTAGAGTGCAGTGGCATCACAGCTCACAGCAATCTCTAACTCCTGGGCTTAGGTGATTCTTTTGCCTCAGCCTCCCAAGTAGCTGGGACCACAGGCACCTGCCACAACATCTGGCTATTTTTTATTGTTGCAGTTTGGCCAAGGCCGGGTTTGAACCCGCCACCCTCGGTATATGGGGCCGGCACTCTACCCACAGAGCCACAGGTGCCGCCCAAAAAAGGTGATTTATTTAAGAATGAATTACTAAGTAAAATTGGCAAGACTTAACCATTGGATGAATGTAATCCTGGTAATGCTAATAAGATAGCTAGCTAATATTACTGGATGCTAACTGTGTGTGTGGCACAGGGCTGGGCGTTTTACTCGTATTAACTCATTTAATTCTCACACTATGTGATGTTATCTCCTAGAATTCCCAGTTGACAGATGAGGAAACTAAGGCCCAAAGTCTGACTTGGCCTGAGCGACGTGGCTGGTCAGTAGCAGAACCGGGATTTGAATCCAAGCAGTCTGTGCCCACAGCCTGGGCTTCCCTCCCCCACAAACAGTTTGAGGAGGTATCGATTTACCTACCATAAAATTTATACAACTTAAGTTCATACTGAGATGATTTTTTTGTAAGTTGAAAGAATTGTGCAGCTCTCACACGCAATTTTAGAACATTTCTATCAACCAGAAAAAGATTTCTTATTCCCGTTTGCAATTAACCCCATTCCCCATTCCCACTCCCAGCCTCAGGCAACCACTGACCCACTTTCTGCCTTTCAGATTTGCTGTGTCTGAACATTTCATGTAAATGGAATCAGACAGTATGTGGTCTTTTGCACCTGGCTTCCTTCACTTAGCAATATTTTTGAGGTTCTTAGTGGTGTAGCATCTTTTGGTAATTGGTGTCCTTTATGTTGCTGAATAGTATTCTATTGTATGGCTACGTCGCCTGTTGTTTATTCACTTTCACCAGCTGATAATAGACATGCAGATTGTTTTCACCTGCTGCCACGACCATTTGTGTACAAGGCTTTCTGTGGACCTATGTTTAACTTTTTAAGAAACTGTTGAACTGTTTTTGAAAGAAGCTGTACCATTGTACATTGCCACCAGCAATATGGAAAGGTTCTGATTTGTCCATGTCCTCACCAGTTTCCCTTTAATGATAGCCATCCTAGTGGATGTGAACTGGTACCTTCTCGCGACCTTGACTTACATTTCTCTGGTAGCTAATGATGTTGAACATCTTTCCATGTGCTTATGGGCCATTTGTGTTCCTTCTTGGATAAAACATATATTGGAAGTTTTGCTCACCTTTTAATTACATTGTTTTCTTATTATTCCTGGATATAAGTCATTTGTAACACTCGATTTGCAAATATTTTCTCCCAGTGTGACTTGTCTTTTCTATTATTTAATGGTGTCTTTTGATGTGGACTTGTGTTTAATTTTAATGGAATCCAACTTATTAGTTTTTCTTGTATGGATTTTGCTTTTAGTAACTGTATGTGTGCTAACTTGGGTCACGAACATTTTCTCCTCTATTTTATTCTGGAAGTTGTATAGTTTTAGCTCTTAAATTTAGGTCTTTAAGTCACTTTGAATTTTCACATACAGTGTGAGGTAAGGATCTAAATTCCTGTAGATATCCAGCACTGTCAGCACCATGCGTTAGAAAGACTATGCTTTCCCCCACTGTACCAGTGTCAAAAATTGAATATATATGTGAGAGTTTAAGTTTTAAAACTGGAAGGTGTACATTCTGCATCTTCATTCTTCAAATTATTTTGGTGCTTTTGGGTCCTTTGTATTTCTATATAAATTTTAAGATCTGCTTGTCAACATCTGTCAAAAAAGCCTACTATGATTTTAATTAGGATTGTTTAAATCTGTAGATCAATTCAGGAAGAATTGTCAACTTAACAATATTGAATCTTCCAATCTATAAATGTAGAAGGTCTCTATATATTTTTGACCTTCTTTAATTTTTCTCAGCAATGTTTTATAGTTGCAGAATATGCCTTGTACCTCTCTGGTTAAAATTATTCCTATTTTATTCTCTTGAGAGTGGGGCTGTTTTCTTTAGTTCAGAAGGAGCTGGGTTAGGTTTAGTGGGAAAATGACTACTGTTTTGACACATGGAATTCCAGAAGATTGACAGGTGGACAGGCAGCTGGCTCGAGAGAGAGCCTGGGGACTCTCCAGCGTGTAGGGGTGAAGCCACAAGAGAGCCTTGCCTGGGGAGAAGCTGAGCAAGCTGGGGATGGAGAGAGACTGGCATACACAACTCAGGTTATCAGTCATGTCTGCACCCCAGGGTGCTACCATTTAGGGGAGTTATTTTTGAAAAAACAGTGACGTTCTGTATATCTGTCATCTTGGTAGAGTGGACAGGAGATGAGGTCAGAACTGTCCTCTGAGTTTGCCTTTAATTACGGGTGTGACCTTGGGCAAGTCATGGCCCCTCTCTGGGCATCACTTTCCTCAGCTGTGAAATATCACTTAAGAGACACCGGAGGCCGAGGAGCCCATGAAGGACTTCGTGGGGACAGTCGTAGACTGCACAACCTTTGCACACCCAGGATTCACATCAGACTGACGGGCACTTTGCATTCATGACCAGCCCCTGTGCTAGGTGCTGTTGAAATGATAAAAGAAGGAGAAAGCAAAGCCCTTGTCCTCATGGACCTTCTATTCTGATCCATTTCCTCGTCCATAAAGTGAATGTTATAGTTTTTATTTGGTAGAGTTGTGAGATTAAGTGGGTGTGAGATTTGGTAGAGTTGTGGGATTAAGTGAGATTAAGTGGGAAGTGTTTAGCACAGCGTCACCACTCCATGACTTGGAGTATGACATGTATCGCACGTCACCACAGTCTTGGTGACACTGAGTCCAGGAAGGAGGGCGGACTGCAGAGGCAGCTCTGACCTGAGACACACGAGAGGGACTGTGCTGTGGCTGGTGGCATACAGTACCGCGAGGAAGGACCAGTCATCGGTGTAGGAGGAGCACATCGGCTGCGTGGGGAGGACTGAACGTCCATCTCAGAGTTGCCAGTTAGGTGCTCTTTGATTGCCACCTGCTGTCATTCCCAGGGCTACAGTCAGAGCCTGGCGGTGGTTGAGGACACGTGTGGGGAGTGACGCGGCTCTTGAAATGTTTGGGTCGGATGGGGGAGGCAGTGATCAGACAGGAGAACAGGAGTGTATTATTTATTATTTCCCACTTTACATGGGAAAGTGATGCTACTCAGCAGCTGGAGGGGCCTCCGAAATCATAAGTACCCTGGGAGTCAGCCTTTGGTTTTATTCCTGTATTCACAAGTGTAAAAACAAAAACCAGTCATAGTAAACTTCTGTAATCCAGACTTGTTATTTAGAGTGAAATCAGCATGAACTGAATGTGAAGAAGCATCTAGAAGGTTCTGTGTGCTGCCTGTGGACATCCCTGACTTTGTAGAGCAGTCATTTAAATCTTGCTGCCATGTGTGGTACTTGGAGAGGAGGCCTGATGCAGAAATAGAATGTGTGTGTCTCTGCCTCTTACCATGTAGAAAAACTAACTCAAGGTAGGTTAGACACTTAAAAGTAAGACCTGAAACCACAAAAATCCTAAAGGAGAATATAGGAAAAAGTGTCTTGGACATTAGCCCAGGGCAAAGAATTTAGGACCAAGACCCAACGAGGAAATACAGCAACAACAAAATAGATAAATGGCACTTGGTTACATGGAAAGGTTTCTGCACAGCAAAGGAAATGATCAACAGAGTAAATAACCTACAGCATGGGAGAAAATGTTAAAAAAAAAAAAGAAAGAAAGAAAGAAATAGAATATGTGGAGAAGAAGGAGAAGTTAACTTCTCTGTCAGCTAAATATGAACAGTGGCTCCCAAAATGCTAAGTCTGTCTCGGATGAGTTAATAAGCTCTGGCACAGCTTCGTGGGGTGAATTTGAGCAGGACCAGGCCCCCCTGGACGTGGTTTCCTGATCTGTTGGCTCTGGAGGTTGGAGGACTTTGAAAGTGGTCCTGCTCCCAACACCCAAGGAGAGCGTGCCCTGCCCTAGGCCTCTTTGCCTCTTTTTGGCTCAGTGCAGAGGTGACACAGCCACGAAGATAATACAGTGGTGAGCAGCTCCTGCTCCAGAGGGGACAGTTTGGTGGAGAAAGCAGATGGTAGCTCTGGTCACCCACATGTGTGGCAAGGACCAGGAAGGGGGCCCCAGTGCTGCGAGTGCCTCTGGTAATGACCACAAGCCCACAGATGACTGTCATGGGAAGACACGCGGCTAGACCTGGACAATGGGAGAAGCAGCCACCGTGGGGCAGAGGAAAGCGGCTGGCAGGGAGGGAGCAGCTCCCCAGCATAGCCAGGGAGCAGAGAGAGCAGTCGCAGCTGTCGCCACTGACCCCTCAAGACACAGACCTAAAGGCAGTTTTAGTTATCGACCATGTCTGCACCCATGGGTACTGCCATTTGAGGAACAGCCACACGACAGGGGACATGGGGCCGTCAGATCTGCACGGTAGTCTGAGTTTGCCACTCGTTAGCGATGTGACCTCGTCACGTCATGTTTCCTCTCTGGGCCTCACTTTCCTCATCTGTAAAATGTTGGCATGAGAGTCGGGACAGTGGAAACGATTGAGGACAGTGCGCCGCCACACTGTGGCACAGAGTCAGTGGGGACCTTGCAAAAATTCTGAGACCCAGGCCCACCGCAGACCAATTAAACCAGACTCTGCCAGGCGGAGGTTAGGTTTGCTCTTGCTTTGTAAGTGAAGCACTAACACAGCCCAACGTTTTATAATCCAGTAATAACACAGTTGTACTGGAATGCGCTGCAAGGCATCGGAGCCTGGGGCTTTCAACAAACCCCTGATGGAAACCGTGAATGACCTGCCTCTGCTCACAGCAAAGCGTTTCAACCCAGAGAGAAAGAAGGGAGACGTCACTCTCCCCACTTGTGTTCCTTTCTCCCTCTAAGTCCCATGGTTGTATTATGCTACCATCAGGAAACCACCTTAAAATCATATTAGGGGATTTCTACTGAGAGTTTCTAAATGGTATGGAAAACACAGGTTTTAAAAACAAATTAGGTGACAAGTCTCAGCTTTTCAACTGACTTTGCCAGACATCAGTCTCTTGAATAGAATAAATAGGAGAAAGGGGGCGCCCCCTGCAGGGCTGTTCTGAGGACTCATCGATATGAGGTACCTGTGCTACAGGGCCCAAACAGGTGTCAGTAAAGTTAAGCAGGAGTGTAAATGTTTGCATAGGGAAAGGGCTAATGTCATTCACATGTAAAGAGGTTTTCTTCCCTTTAAACTTGTGAAGTGCCCCCAAATGAAATATAGGCCATGAATAGTGAAAGGCAATAATACAGATTAAGAAGTGCAAAGTTATTTAAAAAGTCTTACATTCCCATTAATTAGAGAAATTGAAATTGAAGCAATGATTGGCAAAGACCATTGGCAAAAAGAATATTGTTCATGCCCTGCTAGGCAGAGGAAAATTGTATTTCAAAAATGTACCACTTGTGGTGTCAGAATTTATATGTTATATTCTTTGGTCTAGCAATACTACTTCTATGAAGTTCAAGTGAAAAAGGATATATGTAAAAGGGTGTTGCACCATTCTTTATAATACAGAGAAATTGGAAATAACCTGAATGACCCTCAGTGGAGGATAACTTGAATTGCGGTATACCCCTATGGAAGGAAACTGTTCACTCTGTAGGCTGGGTGCATGGCTTATGCCTATAATCCCAGCACTCTGGGATTATAGAGTGGCCAGAGTGAGTGGGTCGCTTGAGCAAGAGTGAGACCCTGTCTCTAAAACAATAGCTGGGCTTTGTGGAAGGCATCTGAAGCCCCAGCTACTTGGGAGGCAGAGGCAGGAGAGTCACTTGAGCCTGAGAGTTCGAGGTTGCTGTGAGGTATGATGCCATGGCAGGCTATCAAGGGGCAACAAAATGAGACTCTGTCTCAAAAATAAATAAATCAAAAATATGTGGGTAGGTTTATAGCTTTATAAGTACCCCCATGGAAAGATCTCTCTCATTTATTGCAGGATTCAGCCTGTCCTTAGCTGGCTTCCCTGCTGTGGCTTTGCCTCAGCTGGGCCTCGAGGCATCACGGCGTCCAAGTTCACAGCCCGGGTGGGGCTCTGCATGGCTGTCCGCAGGATTGCCACAAGTCCTGTTGGCAGGAAGGCGAGGCCTTCTAGGACAGAGATGATTTTAGGAGAGAGGGGCAGGACTGGGCTGTGAGAAGCAGCCACCCTGAAGGAGGGCAGGGAGGCAGCAGAGGCAGCCGGGGCAGTGGGACACGGTGGAAGAGGCATGTCCCAGCTAGGGGAACAGAGAGCTGATTCAGGCATTAACCCAAACCAGCCTCAGCAGCGCTGTGGGCTGGTCCTCAGTGAGGGACTCCGAGCTGTGGTTGCCCCTCCTGAGAGGTCCTTCCTGTTACAACTGGGGGAGGACAAGAAAACTCCCAGGGGTTACTCAGGGCAGCCCTGAAAACCAGCAGGCAGTCAGAACCCAGAGTCCTGGAGGCCCAGGGACACGAGTAGCAACCACTGGTGGCCGGGCTGCCGTGGCCAGGATGAAGGTCGGTGATGCCCAGTGAGCAGAAGCTCAACAGGCACAAATAATTTCTTAAGGCAGGCAGCTCAGATGTGAAGACCTCACGGTACGGAGGGGGTCTCAGATCAGGTGCCTCCTGTTCTCTTCCTGCTGAATGAATCCATGTGGGGCTTCAAACTTTCATTTTAAAAGCATATCTGGGAAGGGAACCTTCCATCTCTGGCCAACTCTGATCAGAGAAAATGGGAAGGTGTTTACTGATACCAGAAAGGAGGTGGTGGAGGCTTTCAACCCTATCTGTGGTCCCAGGACAGCCTATTCTTTGGGATTTCATGGATCAGTTAAAATGTTCTTCAAGGTTTGGGGGGCTGTTCACAGAGGTGTCCATTTTTATTTTGTCAAATGCTTATTTAAAAATGTTAAAAATAAACACAAAAGAAAGAATAAACTCAAAACAGTCCTTTATATTGAACATGTTTAGCCTTTTAAAAAAATCTTCTGTATTCACTTTTCCCCCTCTCATCCCAGAGTGGGAAGAACCCTGGATCAGCACCAGTCCACATCGGCGTCTGGGGCCCCTGAACCAATGGTGTTTGTTTCAATACTAGACAATATGATTAGGTTATGTGGTTTATAGAAAATCTAATTCTTTAGCCAAACCAGATGCTAAGCTTCTGCCCAGAATCAATCATATATACAAGTCCTGGAAACTAGCAAACATACCATAACTATTGATTAATGAATCAGTTTTTGGAAATAACCTCAGAGAGGAAATCTAGGCTTGAAACAGCTTTTGTAACACCAGATGGAGTGTGTGAGTTTAATCAGAGTCCCGAAAAGAGAATTGTGCAATGTGTGTTTAAAAATTCCCTGCAATCCACGGGTGGGTCTCAGATAAGTCAAGAGCCGAATAAGAAACAAGAGCGTAACCGAAACGGAGACGATGGATAATGATCAGCGCAAAGAAATCCAGAGTCCTTTAAGATGAAGTGTGCTGATGGGAAGCGTCCAGATGCAAGCACCTGGCAGCTTCACCTGAGGACCAAGAATTGGCCAGAGCAGGCCATGGTCCCACCGCAGGGTGGCAGAGCTGCCAGGCTGCTGTGCTGTCGGGGGGTGGGGTGGGGGGCTGGGACACCTCAGCCACACCCATGTTCTGTCCCTCCATGGTCAAAAACTAGGATCTTGAGACGGCCAGTTTTTGCTTGGCATGGTACAGGTGAAGGTCTAACTCCTGGGTTCCAAAGCAGGTGGAAAGCCCAAAAGGAGGGAAGCAGCACCCTGCGCCCTGTGGGACAGCCCGCAGCCTTGGAGAGAGGAGAGAAGGCCAGTTACTGTAGAACCAGCTCACCAGCAAACCCAGTCATGAAGATTCAAGATAGAGTATTTTGACCCAGTTACCATGGGTGAACATAGCTCAATGATACTTAGGACTTAGGTGCATTACTGTGAGGAGTGCTACGTGTAATGATGTCCCCAAGTCACAATTGTTCATCCAGTGTAAGGTTATTGCCCTGTCGCAGTAAGTGTCCCTCAGAATAAAGTTAAATTTTGTTTACTACAATCCTAATAAAAAAAGAAAACAATACTCTAGTTGAAGCCTCCACTAACACTTGGATTGGATCATTGCAATAACTTTCTGCTCAGTCAGTCTCAGATCTGGCCCTGGAAGCCCAATTTGGATTATGTCATTTTTCCGGCTTACAAACCTTCAGTGGCTCCCGGCCATCCCTGACCCCTCACTCAGCCTGGCTGTCAGGGCTGCCTGTGATTTATGCTGGGAGCCCCATATGTCTGCTGCCTGGGCCCCCTGGCCTCCTTAGAAAGGAGGTACTCCCCTACACCTGGGACTCACCACCTGTAGCCACTTCTCCCACCTACCCCAACATCTTGTTTATATTTAAATGAAGGCATCAAATGTCACCTATCCTTCTTTGGTGGCCTAGGTTTTTCCAAGACTCTTCTCAGAGTTTCAAGTTACAGAGACTCTTTAAGGAAAGAGTTCATTTTAACTGGAAGTTAAGACTACTCACCTGTTATCCAGGTTACTGGTTTCTGAAACTTTAACGTGTATGCAAATCACCCAGGGATCTTGCTCAAGTGCATGTTCCAATCTTGCAGGTCTGTGATTTGCTTGGAGATTCTGTTTCTTATAAGCCGTTGACGCTGCTCTTCCAGAGACCACTCCGTGAAGGACAGGCTCAAGGCCAGGCTTCCCAGGAGAGCAGTCAGAAGTTCAATCCTGTGGTCCCGGCCCAGCCTCCCCCCAGTACTCTTGGCCTGGCGGAGGTACAGCAGGGCTGTCTGTCTCCGTCCCAGGGTCTGCACAGACTTGAGGCACGTCACAGCCGTAGAGCCTTGGAGACTCATCTGGCTCTTGGAGGCGCCGCCTGTCACATTCAGAAGGTGACTCGGGGAGCTCTTGAGAGCAGAGGGCGTCTTGCTGCCTTTGGGGACTTCCTGGAGCAGCTTGTGGCAAGCGGGGGGGGGGGGGCATGCCTGAGGGCATTTCCTCCTTGACACATCTGTCTGCTTCCCCTGCTGCCTGCAAACAGGCAGAACTCCATCAGCAATAGTTTGTGGGCAGGGGATACCCACTCCACGCGTCCTGCTGTGTGTGACATAATGAAATTTAGCTTAACCAAGCTGTAGGTTGCACATTATAACCCACCCGATTCCTTAATTAAGCCATCAATTAAGACTGCATCTGTGCCCCTGCCATGCCCGGGCCCCACGCCACGTGGAGGTGCCAGCCCAATGGCTGGTCTCTGCCCTCAGCTTCCCAGCGCCCCTGCTGCCTCCTCCTGGGGATTTTGGGGAGGGCCCATGGAGGCAGGTTGCCCAAGCCATTGGTCGTGCCCGTGGGGGTCACAGAATGTTCAGGTCAGCCACGAGGCTTCCACTGGCCTTTGGAGGGCTCCGACCTTGGAGAATAGACTACCAGGAGAGAGTCATCCAGACAGAGGGCGAATGGTGCTCCCGGGCAGAAAGTAGCCAGTTGCGCCCTTTCTGGGGCTCATGGGGTCTGGAGACCTGCGGAAGAATCCGGAGACTGATGGGGGCAGAGAGGGCAGAGAATAGGAAAGGGCCGAGGGCACCAACTAGGTTGCAAGGTCTCGGGGAGGGCTTGGCTCTAACCTGAGACAGACGGGGAGCCACTGAGGACCGTGAGCAAATCACGGGGACGTTTTAGAGACAGAACCAGGAAGCTCTGCCTTGGGGCAATGTGGTGTGGGAGAGGAGAGGGACTGGGGGCCATTGGGCTAAACAGCCGGCTGGAGACTGTGCCGTTAAGGGGCCGGGGAGAGAGACGTGTCTGACTTGTCCCATCTGATCTGCACAACAGCACTATTTTGGAGATGAAAACTTAAAAACTACCCAATTTATGCATTTGGTTTTTTTAAACATCTTTTTCCTTTTATTTGTATTTATTTATTTATTTATTTTTATTGTTGGGGATTCGTTGAGGGTACAGAGAACCAGGTCACACTGATTGCATTTGTCAGGTAAGACCCCTCTTATAACTATGTCCCACCTCCCAGAGGTGTGTCACACATCGTGGCCCCTCAAGGACTCCCCTCGTCCTTCCCTCTGTCCACTCCCTCACCCCCCATCCATGTCATCAACTGTCCTCATATCAGAATTAAGTACACTGGATTCTTGCATCTCCTGTGATGCTCTGCTAAGAAGAATGTGTTCCAGCTCCATCCAGGTCAATAGAAAAGATGTAAAGTCTCCATCTTTTTAGTGGCTGAATAGTATTCCATGGTCTACATACACCACAGTTTGTTCATCCATTTCTGGATTGGTGGGTGCTTAGGTTGTTACAATTTATGCGTTTGGAAAAGAGTTTTTTTTTTTTAATAGAATCACATAGCTCACAGCAACCTCCAAGTCCTGGGCTTAGGCGATTCTCTTGCCTCAGCCTCCCGAGGAGCTGGGACTACAGGCGCCCGCCACAGTGCCCAGCTATTTTTTATTGTTGTTGTTGCAGTGTGGCCAGGGCCAGACTGGTTCAAACCTGCCACCCTTGGTATGGAAGAGAGCTTTGTTTCTTCTCAAGGGCTACAGCCTGCCGGGTGGCCACTTGCCCAAGCTGGGAAGTGGAAAGACCTGAGACCTGCCCTTGGGAGGAGGACTGGGGCCGGGATTTATGCTGAAGAGTTGGCCTGCAGACACATTCAACAGGTTGTGGGAGCAGCTGTGACTAGTCAGGGCGCAGGCCTGTGTATTGAACACACGTGCAATGTATTACCCACCTTCGGCTTGGGGAGGAGATTTAAGACTTAAATGAGTTACAGTCAGGCCCTAAAGTCCAAAGGCCTTTTCGGCACACAGAGGTGCTCGAGTGCACAGCTTCCAGACCCGTCCACGGTCAGTGGTTTTCTTATGGGGACAAAGTCCTATCGAAGCTATAATTCTGGCTGGTGGGACGGGGTGGTGGGGGAGAGCGTCTGGCAGTGAAACTGAGCTGCACGTTGCTTTAATGTTGCTTATCTCGGGGCCAGTGCTTGTTTAGCTGCTAAAGAAAAAGAAAAACCTGATGGCAATGACAGTGTTCTTCAAGTGGCTGGGCGTGATGGCCCCCTTGCCTGGTGCAGCGTTTGGTTCTGTTTGTAATTTGGTATCACGGTCACAAAGAGTCTGTTAGTCTTAAAATCTCTGTTCCACCATTAATGTTGCTCAGTTGTGTCTAAACCCCAAAGGGAGGGTGGTATGATGAGGCGCACCTGACCTCCCTCCCCTCCATAGCAGGAACTCAGTTTCTTAAGATTTCTGTGGGGTCCCTTGGGCGGAGACGGGATCTGTTCAGTGGGTTCAGGTCTTAGGACTTCAAGTTTTCAGAGGTTAAGAAAACTGCTAGTCATGCCCACCACTTACCCAATCTCATACAACAACCTGGGCCCAGCTCTTTCCTGCTTCATTTCATTGTTGAGCAAGACATGAGTTTTCTCCTTCGTCCCAAAGAGCAGTTGAGAGATTGGCAGCTCTGCTCCGCTCCGTGACCCCTGGGGTGCGGTGTTGAGCATGGGGGACCTGGCTGCACCTGTGAGTGGGGAAGCCTGGAGGATGGTCTGGATGTGGGCGGCTCGAGGCGAGTGCCAGGCTGGGGCACAGTTGTCCACCAGGCACACAGCAGGGGCAGAGCTGGAGAAAAGATGTATCCATGTCAGCCACTCACTGGCTCAGGGGCCTCCTAGGAAGCAGCTTCTGAAACAGAACCGGCAGGGGGTGGGGGGTGGGGGGTAGCATGGACCAGGTGTGTGTCAGTAAAGGCTAATCCAGGAGACCAGGTGTGTTTTGTTCCTTCCCACGGTGCCCTGCTGGCCAGGAGGGCCTTAAAGAGGCCACAGTGTGGTGTGTGCTGATTAAAAGACTTCCTTTAAAAAGGACTCCCTGATTAAAAGATTAAGAGGTATCCTATCTATTGTGGAGTAACAAGCCGCCCCAAAGCTTAGTGGCTTAAAACAACAACATAATTATCATCTCACAACTCTTTCTGTGCTCACGTCTGGCACCTGGGCTGGGGGCAGGGTGGGGACACAGGGATACTCCTTTTTCTCCATGTGTGGTCTCTGCAGCCTGGTGTCTTTAGGACAGCGACACTGCTTACCTGGTGGCTCAAGGTTTTAAGCCGTGTGTTCCCCAGGGAGAGAGAGACAACCAGGAGGAGACTGCATCCGCTTTTCTACTACTCTGAGCAGAGGAGCTGTGTCTCTGCCACGGTGAGCTTGTTGGAGGCAGGTGTCCACAGCTGCCCCTCATCCAAGGAGAGGGGAATCAGGCTCAAGCTTTCCTGGGAAGCACCTCGAAGAATTTGCTGACATGTTTTATGCCCTGCAGACACCTGTGACATGGTCTGGGGCCTCCTAATTATGCCCCTTGTCAGCGGGAAGTCTCCTGATGCCTGCAAATGCTGCTGCTTCCTGTTGGCTCTGTGGAGGCATGGCTGGCGTGAAGACAGCAGCAAAATTTTCTGAGACCGAACACGACGTCTGTTTGGTCACCAGGGAAACCTCCGTTTTTCCTGTGACTTGGGATGGCATATATCAGAGAAGACTGTAATGTAGCGGTCCCACAGGGAAGCCAGATCGTGTTAGGAAGGCAGGAAACAATAAGGAGATTGAGCAGGGGGCAAGAAAACGGCCTTGACTTTGGTTTCGAATACAGCAGCAGGAAATAGGTTTGAACAACAGAGTGGCATTCTGGACTATTCTAGACTGAGTCTTGTAGCCCGTCACCGGTACAACATGCAGTGAGTAGGGCCCAGGTCTCAGTGTGCGGAGATGGGACTAGAGATCCCGGTTTCGTTACAAGGGAACCGGGAGGGCTGGTGAAGTCACACTTCCCGTGAGGATGCCTGAGAGGTGTCAGCTAATTAGGAAAACCCATTCAGGGGCCTCCTGTGAGTGAACCCAGGGAAGGATAAGGAGGGTCGCTATTGACAGTGCCTGGGAGATCCTTGATAGAACGCGTGGTTTGCTAACGAGCACTGTGGTTCAACAGGCAGTTGCCACAGCATAGCCCCAGGGGCAGCCAGAGCTGGGATGAACCAGGAGCCCAGTTCCACCGGCAGCAACTCCCTGTGCTTCTTGGCGTGGCCTGTCATCACTGACAGGCTGACCCAGGCTTCAGGGCCACCATTCCTGCCCCCCGCCCGCCCCCACCAGGCCAGGCAGAGTCCCATGACACCAGCGAGCATTTCTTAGAATGTGACTGGTAGTGGGTAGTTTGGCCCCTGCAGCAGGGGTTATGTAAAAATGATTAAGCACATAAAAAGAGAAAGTGACAAATAGTCAAATTTGGAAACATCAGACCTGTTTTTCCTGAGATTATCTGGGCGAAGAGTGTTATAGTGACGTTAGGATGTGTACCCAGATCCACTCAGAGTGTAGCCTGTGGCCCATTGGAAATGATAAATTCTTTCTGGTTGGCAACAGAGTACCGGAGTTGAGAGTTACGCTTTTAGAAACTCTTACAGCATTTGGCAGACTCATCTTTATCTTTTGAACCTAACGGTAAAGTGGTGGGGCTTGCATTGATTTATTCATCTTGTCTTTCTAGAAATTAACTTTTGACTACTTTACCAAGAAGATCCATGCTCAGCACTAAAAGTGCAGACACCCCGTGTACAGCTATCCTGAAGCTCTCCAAGGAGGCCTCACTATGAGGTGTGATCCATTAAGCCATTGGCCATTGGTGATCATTTTGACCTTCAGCCTCCTCCTCTCCCCAGAGGGTGGGGTGGGGCTGGAAGTCCTAATCCCACCTGGGAGTTCTGTCCAGGAGCTGTCCAGGGGACTGCTGGCCACCAGTCAAGTCATTAGCATACAAAAGGCTTCTCTTTGGAGATTCCAAGGGTGTTAGGAGTTGTGTGCCAGGAAATCGGAAGGCCAATTATGTATTTCACAGCATTTGATAAGTTCTATGAGATATTCAACACTGTATTATAAAATAGGCATCTTGTCGGATGATTTTGCCCAAGTGTGGGCTGATAGAAGAGTTCCGAACATGTTTAAGGCAGGCTGTGCGTGGAGGCTGTGTCCTGGAGGTTGGGTGTGTTAAACGCATTTCTAACTTACTGAAGTGTCTTTATACTTATCAGGTCATAGCCCTGTCATTAGTCAGGAAGCATCTAAAAAATTTGCCCCCAGCCCCATGATTTGAGAATGTCCCCACCAACACCAGACCCCCAATCAGATCTTCCAAATGTTGGGCTCAGAACACGAAGGTTGTCCCAAAATCCTGACCTCCATGGCATCCAGCTCACACCAGTGACACGATAGTGTGTGGACCTCACCGCCCCCACCACCTGACCCATAGCAAGGGTCACAGCCTCAGGAGCCCTGGGGGAGGGGAGCAGGGAACGACAGCCTTCACCCGGCCACCCCTGCAGCTCTGCTCACCTGTTGTGTAGGTCCCCTCCCACCTGGGTCTCTGGCTGACAGCTGGGTGGAAACTTCCAGAAGTGTGACAGGCCATCACGGGTGACAGCTGTCGGCAGAAGCAGGGGATGATTAAGCAGGTCTTGAAGCAGCACTGGTCTTTTGCTCTCCCTGATCAAGCTGGTCACATGGCGGTCTGCCCTCTTCAAGTCTCCACGAGGGGACTTCAGTCTCTTAAAAACGGTAATTTCGGCTCGGCGCCTGTGGCTCAACAGGCTAAGGTACCAGCCACCTACAGCTGAGCTCTCTGGTTCAAATCCAGCCTGGACCCGCCAAACAACAATGGTGGCTGCAACCAAAAAATGGCCGGGCGTTGTGGCGGGCGCCTGTAGTCCCAGCTGCTTGGGAGGCGGAGGCAGGAGACTCGCTTGAGCCCAGGAATTGGAGGTTGCTGTGAGCCGTGATGCCACGGCACTCTGTCCAGGGTAATAGCTGAGGCTCTGTCTCAAAAATAAAAAAAGAACAGTAATTTCTGGAACAGTGGCAAATTACTCTAATTGGCATTCTTTAAGGTGGATCCTTCTCGCCCACCTCCTCCCTCAGCGTGAATCATGTTCTGATCTGGCACATTCCTCTCGATGGAGCCCCGTTATTTCCTCTTTGTAGCTATTAATGGGCAATGTGGGAGGGGGCAGAAGAACTTCCAGAATGACGAGCACTTATTCTTTGTTTTGGGTAATGGTAGACTGACATCTTTATGTAGAGAGAGAAATGCACGTTGTGTGGAGGGACTGGTCCCATCCGGGCCTTTTGCGCCCCAAGGGTTCTATTTCATCCCCAAAGCTTCTCCTGCCCTCAGCAGAGTCTATTTCACTCGAGTTTCAGAGGACCTCACTGTCATCAAGGGGCAGTGGTTACTCCACATACAGTCTTTCGTCCCCACATAGCCCCAATTTTTAGAATTATTGTTTGGGCTGCGTGAGCAGCTCTGAGGAAGCAGGTGAAGTGTCACAACGTTCTCTCTCTACTCTGTAGGCCCAGGGGGCCACGCCGCACGGAATCTCGCTTTGTGGGATGTGTGGGAGCAACTGGGGCCACCCCGTAGATCACGTCCTCCCTTCTCATGTTCCGTGTGTCGCAAGCTCTTGGCTCTTAACAGTTCTATCTTATGTTAAGTTGTGACCTCCCAGTGGTGCTGGTGAAATTGCTTGAAATGTCCCCACCATGGGTGTCCAGACAAGAGGGAAGCGGGGAGCATTGACCTTAGCGTCTAAAGCGCCTCCTTCTGGAGTGTGAAGGGCAAAGGCGAGTGATTTGTATCCTCTGGTTCGCACACGCTTGCACTTTCGTGGCCTTCCTTTGCCCCTTGTCCACTCTCTAGGGAGATAATCAAAAGGTTTCCTCCGGTTTTTACCTACTGCCTATGCATTCGCCCTACGCCTCTCTCTCCTTCTTTCTGTCTCTGTGGATCCATCCACCCGTTCTCTAATGTATATTCATCTTCCATCCTATACCTCCAGCTCTATCTTTTCTTTTCCTTCCTTCCTTTCCTCTCTTTCTTTCCTACATTCTTTTCCTGCCATCTGCCTACCTGTCCATTCATCCTACACCAATGTCTGCCTGTCCATCCATGCATCCTCTATCTGTATCCTTTCTGTCCATCCATCCATGCTGTATGTTCACCATCCATCCTGTACCCACCTCTCTACCCATCTGTCTTCCACCTTCTCTAGGGTGAGTGATATTGTTGTGCCCAGAGTACCACATCCCCACAGACCCCCAGGGAGCC
>CAUYON010104690.1:0-33156 GCA_963573935.1 Arctocebus calabarensis | reverse complement strand
AATCTGTTACTCTGGATTGAAATCTGAGCTGTGAAGGAATACCAGAGTTAAGTCGCCACACCCCCCACAGGCAACAATTGAAAAAGCCAAATCAAACCTTCCCACTACCACACACCCAGGGTACCACTTTGGAAAGTCTTCGGGTGATTAGCCCAACTGAAGACGTCCTAATCAATTATCCTAGCCAGCACCAATCTCAAATGGAAGAGTTAAAAAAGTCTCTGGTAACTAGATAGCAGGGATCCACTGGAAGCTCTTGTATAATTCATTTCGATGCTCTGTGAACTCAGGAGGGCACCCCCCCAGCAAGTAAATTGATGCCTCCTTCCCAACCTTGCCCCTCTGTCACACCCAGTCAGTGGTAACAGTTGTGATCAGTTTCCTCCAATGAGCAGATGCTCCAGAGGTTTGTACCTGCCTCGGTCACAGTGAGATCTGTGGCTCCACAACCAGTCCGCTACTCCCTGTCACTGTTTGGCAGGGGGAGGTGAGGCCAGACAACCTGGGTACTTAACAGGCGCTGGGGTGATTCACTCAGTTCCAGCCCTGTCCCTGATTGATGTTGCTGCTGGAACAGAACAAGTTCACAGCATTTATTTCTGTCTAGGCTATTTTCCCTGATCAGACTGGGGCTGCAAATGGGTTTTACTCTGTCTGTGAGTTCCAGCCCTTTGTCTCAGCTTTCATCCCCTGCAGGCCAGGTTAAGCAAAGCAGTCCCTCCCTGCGCTCTGTCCTAGCCGGTACCGCCTCAGGCAAATCCTTCATGAGCCCTGGTGTCCATTCTGCCAGCACCAGAGAAGCCACCCATCTCCCCTGGCTGCCCAGAAGACTGGGAGTGTCTCCTCAGAACATCCCCAGGGGTGCAGCTCTCCTGCTACTGTTTCTGGAGCTGGTTGCTGGAGCCAGCTGCCGTTTCGTGCTTCAGGAGACCTTCCCACCAGCCAGGTCTCTTGGTTCACTCCCCTCTCACCACTCCGAGCCGGAAAACCAGCACAGTTTAACAACAGTCTGCGCCCATCCACACCCCTCAAGAAAGTCTCCAAGAATCTGGACTCTGTGGGGAACAGGTCTCCAGATCTCAGGGTGAGAGTGGAGGAGAACACCAAGAACACCAACTTGCAGGTAGAGAGTATATACAGTTTTATGCCTGGCTGGAGAGCACCATGGCACCCTAGTAGGGGAAGGAGGTCTGGTTTTTAGAGGGTCTCTCCTGTGGGGTAGAGTGGGAGGACATCCAAACTCTGCTCGCTTGTTTGTATGGAGGTATGGAGTATACTGCAAACCTCTCTCATGGGGGAGGGGACTCCCATCCGCTTGGTGATGTGCTCTGTACCTTTTTGTTTGTGTCCTCGGGGTCTCAGGTCACCCCAGCAGGGTTGATGTGCACTCTTTGACCTTTTCTTTTGCCTCATATCCAAACCATTGGCTTTCTTGATGAGTTTCTGTCCTTTAATTCTCCTTCTGGACAGGAACCTCTGAGGAAAGCTGGCTACAGATAGCCATCTTGGCTCCTCCCTCAATATGATTTTTGACACAGAACCCCAAATATCCCAAACTATCTTGAAAAAAACAAAGTTTGAGGCTGTAGATTTCCTTGTTTCAAAACTTCCTTTGAAGTTAAAAAAAAATTTCAAGTATAATCCTGACATAATGATAGACACATAGGCCAATACAGTAGAACTGAGAGTCCAGAAATAAACCCTTATATCTATGATGAATTGATTTTCCAAAAGGATGCCATGCTCATTCCATGGGGAAAGAGAAACCTCTGTAACAAATAATTCTGGTATAACTGGATTTCCACGAGTATTACAAAAGAAACAACTTTGACCCCTACCTCACATCATATACAAATACTCAAAGTGATAATTATTAACTAACTCAAAAGGTAAGAGCTAAACTGTAAGTTCTACACAAGGTTAATATTGAGGACTTGGGATTTGGCAATGGATTCTCTAAAATGACATCGTGCTCTTTCTTGATGAGGATGTTGACTACATGGGTGTTTCATTTATATTTATTATTTCGACTCTTTGTTACCCAAAGGAATGGATGTTTGTTAGAAAAGCCAAATGTCAGGCTTTACTCCAGACTTGCATTTCAACAGATCTCCAGGTAATTCTTGTGCATATTAAAGTTTGAGAAGTATAAAGAACTAAAAATAAAACTACCATTTGGTCTAGAAATCCCACTACTCTATATCTACCCAAAGGACAAGAAATCATTATACCAAAAAGATAGCTGCACTCATATGGAATCAACCTAAGTGTTCATTGGTAGATGATTGGAAAAAGAAAATGTGGCGTGTATGTAGACACACACACACTGAAATACATACTATTCAACCATAAAACAAGTGAGATGATGTCTTCTGCCACAACACGGATACCATTATCAAGTAAAACAAGATAGAATCAGAAAATCCAATTCATACCACATGTTCACACTTATAAGTAGGAGCTAAATAATGTGCATACTTGGACATAGAGTGTGGGATAATAGATACTGGAGACTTGGAAGGGTGGGAGAGGAGGAGATATGACAAAATTACTTAATGGATATAATGTACATTATTCAGGTGATGTTACACTCAAAGCCTAGACTTTACAACCACTATGCAATATATCCATATAACAAAATTGCACTCATACCTCTTAAATTCACACAAATTAACAGAAAGAAAACAAACAAAAAGTTTGAGAAGCACTGTTGTGAATTTTACATACACTTTATGCACTTTTTCGGAAGGTGAGATATCTTGTAATTTTAAAAATGTCATCCTAGTTTATTTTAGGTTTTATCAGGCTATTAACTGAACAGTATTCTATCTCTTCTGTAACTTGTTATATATAAATATAATAATAATGATGGTGATATATTACCATCTGTGTGCCACACACACATATAACATCACTGAATCTTAAAAAACAACCTCAAAGTAGGCTCTATTACTGTCCTCCTTTTACAAATAATAAGTAAACTGAGATACAGAGAGGTCAGGTGGCATATCTGGGATCTGAGAAGCTTCTGCGGTTTAGAGACAGGGTCTCACTCTGTCTCTCAGACTGAAGTGCAGTGGCACCATGACTTCAGCCTTCAAGTCCTGGGCTCAAGCCTCCCAAATAGCTAAAACTACAGGTCCATGCAACCACACCCGGTTAACGTCTTTTATAAAATTATTATCAGTTTTTAGGGATGGGATCTGCTGATCTTGAACTCTTGGAGTCAAGAAATTCACCTATCTTGGCCTCCTCCCTAAGACCAGGGGCTACAGTCTTGAACCATCTTGCTGGACCAGAAGCTTCTGTTAACTTTCGAAATTGGCATTCTGAGGCCCTGCGTGAACACTAGTGAGTCCCGGCTTTGGTGCAGGAAGCGGGATCGGTGCTTTGGTAGTCTGCTCTGGCCAACAAGGGTGCTGGTTGCTAGAACAGAGGTGGTCCTTGGGGAGAGGCCCAGGAGGCTTTTCAACCCACCACTAGGCTGCGGCTCCAGTGCCTTCGCTTTCTGCAGGTCCAGCCTACAGATCTCCTTTGGCTGCAAGGTCATAGGGGCAAGTGTTGTGGTTAGGGCTGCCTGGGCTGGCCAACAAGCTCCCCTGCACCTCAGCCTGCCTGGGTTGGAAGAACACACGCCAAAATGGTGACAGGATTTTTGAACTCTTCTGTACCTGTATCATCTAAAGTCCCCAGCCCTCCACAGCAGGCATTCACCCAAGGACGGATTGGTTTCACTGTGGCCAAAGGAGGGCCTATTTTTCAGGGGCAGACTCAAGCTAGGTTTGCAAATGGATGCTGGAGTGCATAGAGAAAGGTGTGGGCCGAGAGCCACTGGGGACTCCTGGCTCCAACGTCCCAAATCCTGGGCTCCATTTCCAGTCTACCTGCTCTATTGCCACTATCATTTCTGGAACTTTCTGGGCTCTACTACTCCTTAATTGACAGAGATTTTTGTGCTTTATCTCCTTTTCACCCTGCCACAACACACACAATAAATGGATCTAAATGCTGAAATTTTCTGATATTCTCTCCTGCCTCCCTTTTTTCCTATACAAACTCTCTCAACGTCAGTCACGTGCACAATGCTTTTAAAAACAAGTAACATAGATAGTAACTTACTACAGGAGGCCATATTATTTTCTAGGATTCATTATTCATTACAGCTGCAATGAAAGATGCATGATATTAAGATTTAAAGTAGAATGAAATGTTCTTTCTTCAAGCTTTACAAATTCAGTTGTTTATTGTCCTTATTTGTGTAGACCTATTAGTTTTAATTATGCTAATAATTTCCCTGGGTTCTTAAATTTACATTGGCTTTTAAAGCATAGAGAAAACATTTCTCATATAATTTACTCATCTGTGTAGATGGCAGACAAGGAACTTATTGGTTTGTACTGTAAGTATTGTAGTTCATGTTTTGAGCTCATTTGTACAATTGCTAAATTAATAATTACCATTTACGTAAGCAGATTAGGTCATCTGTACTCATTTACAATGATAATTCAGAAATGATTAGATGTTCTTCAAATTTCCCAATTTTTTAATGTCTTTATTAAAATTGTACATTAAAGAATTTTCCAATTATATCTATTATCATAAGTAAATTTGGCTTAGTACATATAATTACTCCCATGTTATTGCATATAAATTTTCAATTAATCCATCTCTTTTCTGAAGTGTATAGCAAAATAACTTGATTGTCATATGTTGTTTGCAGCATTTGGTTAAAAACCCCCTTGGCTTTAAAAATTCACAAAGTCAGAACATTTGACTTTGAGTAGTATAAAAGTTGTATGCTCATATTAATTTGAAATTAAAAAAATAATATTTGAAATTATTCTGTAAAACAGATACCACATCAGTGATAACTTGAATGATCCTTGCTCTTTACCATGATGTAGTTTGTGAAAAGACAACTTTTGACTTACTACAAAGATTCTTCAATACCACAGAATGCCAGGAAACATTTAACATACTTAAAATCCATGCATAAGTGAAAAGACATTGCCTTTTTTTCAAATTATAAATGTAATACATATTAGTATGACATTTAGAAAAAAAAGAAATGAATGAAGAAGGAACAAAGATGATATAGAATTTAACCAAAAAGAGATAATCTTCGTTGACATTTAAGTTTTTTTCTTTGAAGTCTTTAAAGTGATTTTTATGTACCTATTCATTGATGTGTGTGGTATGTAGTAACAAAATTGGGTTGTATTGTACATATTGTTCAATGTCTTGGTTTTTATGGCTCAGGTGACAAGAACAATGATTTCTTTCATTTGGTCTTTGCCACAGAACTGACTTGCTTTTGTACTTATTATAAATTTTCTGTAACTTGAAGAACAAAATTCTTTGTGAGCAAAGGTATTTGAATCCCTGAGAAGGGACAATAAGAAAGGGACTGGCCTGTGAAAACAGGAAGTCTGGAAGCCCCATAGGAATGTGGGTATGAGGTAACCTAGGTAACCAGTGACCAATAAAAAGAGATAATAATCAATGACCAATAGAAAAGGGCAATAATACTTATTTTTTTTTTTTATTGAATCATAGCTGTGTACATTAGGGGGCAATAATACTTAGAGGCCAAGAGAGGCCAAAGAAAAAGTTGGCAACCAATTTAAAACAAAGAGAAAGAGAGTATTTATACCTCTGCATGGCCGTTGCTGTACCTCTGATCTCTTCTTCCATCATGAGAGGGACCCAATTTCAACTCTCTTTGGAAGTGTTCTAAACATTCTCTTTGTTTTTCTTAAATAAAATTTCTGTTTGTTATGTTGCAGGAAGTCAGGCCCAATGGAGAGAATGAACACCCAAACACTGTGTTTAAAAGATTAAGGACTTTATTCCAGCTATCAGAGAAATGGCACAGAAGAATTCAAAATGACCACACAGTCTGACTAGCTCAGTCTTCTCCTTTTTATCCCCAGTCAAAATGTTCCAGCCCATGGGTACCTTTCTCATTGGTCAGTTTGAATAAAGTTGGAGAAGCTGGCTCCAACTTTTATCGAAATGCAGGCTTTTACAGAAGTGAAAGCAAGTGTTAGTTTCCAGGTCCCAGGAATTTAAGTTTCTACAAATTCATAAGAGCCGAGTCACCATGGGGAGGAGGAACTCACAGGAGTCTCATTGAGAAGACCTCTTTTTTTGGGTTTTTTTTCCCAGTTTTTGGCCAGAGCCTGGTTTGTACCAGCCACCTCTGGTATATGGGGCCAGCACCCTACTCCTTGAGCCACCGATGCCACCCTACAAGACATCTGTTCTCTTAGACCTTACTTGTCCCAGGTATTCTCTCTCAGTTACACTAAAACTTGTGTAGGTTACTTTTACTTTTTCTTCATGCTGCCTGCTGCCCCAGTTTTATTTTCTGTTTTCATTCATTTTTGCTTTCAATTACATGGCTCTGTTGAGCTCTCTAACTCAGCAGAGTAATCAAACTAGGTCAACTGGGCTCAGGATACCAGGACCCCTGACCCCCAACAATCCTGACTCTCACAACTCACTAACTGGGTGATCTTGGACAAAGTAATTACTTTGTGCCTCAGTCTCCCCCATAGTAGAATATGGATTATAATGATATATGTACTTGAGAGAGTTGTTGTGAAAACCAAATGGGTTAATTTAATATAAACCTAATAGAACATTTCCTGACACATAGTAAGTGCTCTATAAGTGTTTTCTGTATTAATTAGTTTACTAACTTTCTGTGGGCTAAATACCTAACTTGCTGCTGAGGTATCCAGATCTTAGATATTTTATTGTTATTGTGCAAGTTGATTGTTTCAGGTGGTAAATGGTGAGTATTATGTCTACTCTATATATACCACATGAAGACCAGCCCTGGGTATAGAGAATGGGTGGTCAGGAAGGAATGTCAAGTAGAAAATCAATTTAGAGACTGTATAGAAACAGGAGAGCTTGAGGGATACCTTTTATAGCTAGAGATGCATTAACAATGGGCTTTCCCAGGGTGATAAAACTACTCTTGTTTAGATTTTATGAATGCTCTAAAAGTACATATTTATATTTCTGATTTTGCAAATAATGCTAAGTTCTTCCAGTAATACAAAGTCAAATTAATGGACATAAACTACAGGAAGATCATATTACTGATACAGGGTTTCCCAACTCAGGGATGGACAGGAACTCCCCACACCCCATTTTCTAGGCCTGGATGAAGTCAGAAATCAGTCTCATCACAGCCCCCCACTTCTAGGCACAAACAGGCTATCCTTTGTGGGCAGTTCCTCCTTGAGCAGGGAGCACATACCCTAATTCCTTGCCTGAAACAAAAAAATGCAAGGGCTGAATTTCTGTACTAATTTTAGGGTTGTTTTCTGTCCGCAGACCTCTGGCCAATTGTGACACACTGCCCCAAGACCCCTTTCCCATAAGATGGGAAAAGCAGCCTTTGAACCCCCTAGACTGAAGACATGGGGGGCTTCCCACTTGGGTTCACCCTCTTAGCTGCCATAGGTTCTGTTTCCCCTCTTTTGTTTCTCCTTCTTTTGCTTATCAATCTTTCTATCAGTCTTTTCCTGTCAATAAACTCTGTCCTGTGGCTGATCCTCATGGTCTGTGGTTTCATTCTTTGAACTCCAAAACTAAAACAACCCAATACCTAACACTGAGAAATTCTGGCAACACCACTGTGAACTAAAATACAATCTTAATACTCTCCCTGCCAGTGGCTGACTGGACCCTCTCTTGGGCAAAGTAGTCCCTAAAACTAATTTGCTAGCCATGAGAAAGGAGATCAGACTTGTCTCTTCATATCCTCCTCCCTCCTTAGAGATGTCCTTTATGACTCACTAAAAGTAGGTCCCAATATACATAACAAACCACTTGAGTCTGGGCCTGTGTGCTGGTAGTTTGCCTGATTAACAGATCCTTATCTTAACCCAAGCATTTCTTTTCTGGTGATTCCTGGTCTATTAGACAAAGCCTAACTCTTTCTACCAATTGCCAACTAAAGAATCTTTAATCCTACCTATGACCTATAAGTCTCCACTTTGAGACACCCCACCTTTTGGGGCCAAACCAATGTATGCTTCCACATATTAATTTGTAACTTTGCCTGTAATTCCTGTCTCCCTTGAAATGTATGAAACCAAATGGTAACCCCACCGCCATAAGTCTACTTGCTCAAGGCTTCTTGGGTTTGGTGCTGGATCATGGTCCTCCAACTTGTCTCAGAATAAACCTCTTCATAGTATTTCACAGAGCGTGGTTTCTTTTCTGTTGACACTACTTAGCATGCAAAAGCTAAAAAATAAATTTAAAAAAATGAACTTTATTGAGGTATAATGTACATACAATAAACTTCACTCATTTTTAAAGAATATAGTTTGGTGAGTTTTGATTAATAGATTGACCCAAATAATTATCAAAAATCACCTTCACCCCCAGCTAATTCCAATACCCAGAGAACCATTGATCTCCTTCCAGTCACTTAGTTTTAGTAGTGCACTTTATTAGAATTTCATATAAATGGAATGATACAGTATGTACTTTTTTGTGTTTGGCTTCTTCTATTCCACATAATGTCTTTGAGATTCATACACGTCATAGCAAGCATCAGTAGTTTATTTCTTTTCATCACTCAATAGTATTTTATTGCACAAAAATATGCTACATTTTCATTCATCTGTTGATAAACATTTGAGTTATTTCCAGTTTTGAGTGATACATTAGTAGTTTGCTGACACTGGTTTGACTGGCCCACTGCTTGTGTATATTGCTCCTCAACTCCATGTCTCCTGTCAGGTTGATAACTTGAAATAAACCATTCTGGGAGTATTTTCACAAAGGAAACTGTCAAATCAGAGCTTTTCTTTCTTAGGGAGTGCAGTTATTAGTACTGCACTGACTATTATAAATAAAAAGATGCTATTTACATTTGTGTAGGAGTCTTTGTATGGTCATAAATTTTAGTTTCTCTTAGATAAATACCTAGGAATAGGATTTCTGAATTATGTGGTAAGCAAAAGTTTAATTTTATAAGCAACTACTGAGGAGTTTTCCAAAGTGGTTGTACTATTTTAGATTCCCACACCACTGTACGAAAGTCTTATTTATTCTACTTCCTCACCAGTACTTTAGATGGTCAATCTTTACATTTTGCTCATTCTAGCTAGTTTTGTAGTAGTATTTTTGTGTGTGGTTTTAATTTGCTTTTCTATGGCGATAAATAATGAGAATTATTGCATGCGGTAATTGGCCATTCCAATATCTCCTTTTCTTGAGTTTTTATCCATGCATTTAGACATTTAGTGGTAGGGTGAGGTATTTGTGTAATGAATTACAAGATTTCTATAATACTAAGTCTATTAAACTATAAGACTTCTTTATATTCACTAATTAGTTCTAGTCATATTTTTGTAGATACTTTAAAAATTTTTTTAAATGTACATATCCACTTCATATGTCAATAAAGCCAATTTTACTTCTTCACTTTTAATTTGCATATCTTCTATTTCTTTTTCCTGCTTTGCAATGGCGAAGTTGTCTATATAAGTGGTGGGATCAGGAACAAGGATTGCCATGTTTATCTTGATCTTACAAGAAAAACGTTTAGTCTCTTTACCAGTAAGTATGTTTACTGTAGATTTTACATAAAGGACTTTTATTAGATGACTATGCCCCCTTCTATTTGGGGTTTGCTGAGTATTTTTATCATTAATGAATATTTAATTTTGTCAAATGCATTTTCTTTTTTATCAGACACATTTTTTTCATTATTTTCTATAACAATTGAGATGATATATTTTTCTTCATTCTATTGACATGGTAAATTATATTTATTGGTTTGAATGTTAAACTAACCTTTCTGGGGTGAACTCTGCTTAGTCATGGTATATAATCTTTTTTACAGGTTGCTGGATTGAGTTGTTAGTATTGTAAGGAATATTTGCCTGTATGAGGCACATTAGTCTATAATATCTTTCCTGTAATAAACAGAATACATCTTACTATTGTTCTAAGTCAGAGTAAGCAAACTGCGGTTCACGGGCTAACTCTGGCCTGCAGTCTGTTTTTGTGAATTAAAATTTATTGGAACAGCCACTCTCATTCATTTATGTACTGTTGTCGATGGCTGCTTTCATGCAGCAGTGGCAGATGTGAAGAGCTATAACAGAAAGCATATAACATGCAAAGTCTAAAATATTTACCATCAGGTCTTTTAGAGAAAATGTTTGCCTACTCCTGCTTCAAACTATAGTGCAACTATTTTGTTTTTGTTTTTTGAGACAGAGTCTCAAATTGTTGGGCTCAAGGGATCCCATTGCCTCAGCCTCATGAGTAGCTGAAACAATAGGTGCCCTTCACAGTGCCTGCCTAGCTCTTTTATTTTTAGTAGAGACAGAGTCTCTCTCTTGCTCAGGCTGGTCTCAAACTCCAGAGCTCAAGCAGTCTGCCCATCTTGTCCTGCCAGAGTGCTGGGATTACAGGCATGAGCCACCACATGGTGTATCTAGAGGTAGAATTTTGGGAACAAATCAGTCATTATCCACAACAAAAAGGAAAGGGAAAATGGAACAAAATCCTGAGGAGAGAACTAAAATGAATAGGATGTGTGGAGTTTGGGGTGCTAGGGTGACAAACTTAGGAAGACAAACTTTCAAGATTAGAATTTTTAATTCTGGAAAGAATGAAGACCAAAAGAGATTTTTGATAACCAAAGTTTATATGATTTATGAACACTCAACAAATAAGGTGAATTCCAATTTGTTGGAAGTGGTAATCTGCTATGGGCTCAGAGTATCCCTGTACATTCTTGCTGAAAGTGACATTCTTCAAGGCCTAACTGCCCCCTGATCCTAATCAATTTTTGTAGGTAGTCAGGTAGGCAATTAAGTAGGTCAAGATAACCATAATGTGATTATTATGAGACTACCACCCTGTGGGGTTGGGAAACTGATTTGTTTACTTCTTGCTATAAAGGTGCAAACCTTTTAACTCTGGGTTTCTCAGCTCTGGCACCACTAATTACATAGGTAGCCACCATCTGGGCCCACGGCATTGTCCAATGGGACTTGGATTTGGGGGAGCTAGTCCTACTATGTTGATGTTCCTGATGTTTATTCTGAACGGTCAGCAACAAACTAGATTTCTGAGTGAATTCTGTAGACTCACTATTCTTTGTTGTGTATGGTCACTGAAGTCACTGCTTGGGTAGTGATCAGCTAATGATTAGATATAAAAGATGAAAGAGCTAGAGATTACTTTAAATTCCTGGAACCAATAAGTCTCCCAGTCTTGACAAAGGACTGTGTGTGTGGTAAGGCTTGTCTTCAACACTCAGCCAGGAGTACACAATCTGACTCTGCAGTCTTCAAACTCATAGTCACTCTTTCATAGAGAAAAAATAATAATACACATGCAATTATAGTTTTTTTGGCATATCTTATTTACTTGTTCTGAATCACAATGAAAAGGTAGAAATTGACTCATTAAATGTCCAAAACATTAAAATTCATATTAGATTCCCACTGTGTTTTCTTAACTAGAAGATAATAAAAAAACTACATTATAATTAGTTTCTAATTGCTTCAACCTCTCTTTGTAGTAAATTCAATGTTTTAGGAGAAATAAATCATTATGTTTTGCTGTTCTTAGAATTCAATGGAAAAACATACCATGCTCATGGCTGGGAAGAATCAACATTGTTAAAATGCCCATACTACCCAAAGCAATATACAGTTTTAATGCAATCCCTATTAAAGCTCCATTGTCATACTTTAAAGAATTCAAACTTGACTCCTTTAACTCTATTCAACTATTTTTGTGCGTGTAGTTTTCAGTTTTGTTCAATAAACTACTATCTTTTCTAAGGTGATCTTAAGAAATGGTCCATAAATATTAATTAGTAAAGGATCACTTTCATTTTGACTACCTATGATAACTATCAATTTAAATTCTCTAATTTTATTTTATTAAGAGTAAAGCAGGTTGAGAAAAACTCATATTTTAAAGCTACCATGGATAGTCCTAAAAATGGCCTTTAAAATTTGGCAAATAAAAAACTGCTAGAAAATTTTTAAAGAAAAATTTTCTTTGGCTTAAAGCTGAGAAGTTATTTGAGTTAGTTAGTCTAGCATACAAATTAATGTGCTTGAGTTTAGTGAAGGAAGATATGCGAAGACCTCAAAGATTAGCAGTTAGGATTATAAGTGATGAGGAAGGATGGCAAAGTACAAAGAAAAAAAAGATTGAATTTAATAGTCCTCAAAGCACAATGTTCCAAATCTTGCTCAGAATTTTTCAGTATGCATTTTTTTGTTGTTGTTACCGTGGTCAGTTAGAACTTTCAAAATAGCAACTAAAACAAGAATTAATTTAAGAAAAATCATTTAAATTGAAGAGAAAGGTATATAAGCAACAGTAAAACGCCAACTTTGGGAGAAATCTATCTGTAGTGAATTACCTCATTAGAACAGGGCACTGACCTACTAGTAGGCATTCAGTCAATATTTGTTGAATTTACTGAATTAATTCTACTAAAATTTAGTATGATGAGAATATACTAGGTGAAGTTTATTCTTTTATTGTGGATAGGGAAAAAGATTTGCTAATGAATATGCATCCTTAACACAAAGAAATGTTAACCTCATTAATGGCTGACTTTAGGGTATAAAGAAAATATAAGGTGTCTCAAAGGTTGCCCCTAAAGTCATCACATATGGGGAAAATGGGAAATTGTAGCTAACTGCCCCTTTATGTACAAAATATTCACTATGAAATTTTACAAAGAGGTGGCCAACACATAGGGGATATTTTGTAAATATTTTGTAAAAATGTTGCAAAATTTTCTACTTTCTTTATGTATGGCAACTTAAGTGGTGACTTTTGGGACACCCCGTATTTTTTTATATTCACAGAGATTAGGGTGTTTTATTTCTTTTTGAAACAGAGTTTCACTTTGTTGTCATCAGTAGAGTGCCAAGGCATCATAGCTCACAGCAACCTCAAACTCCTGGGCTCAAGTGATTCTCTTGCCTCTGCTTCCCAAGTAGCTGGGACTACTGGTGCCCACCACAATGCCTGGCTATATTTTTACAGATAAGGTCGCACTCTGGCTCAGGGCAGTCTCAAACTTATGAGCTCAGGAAATCCACCCACCTTGGTCTCCCAGAGTGCTAAGGTAGGTTTTCTTAAATAAATTCTACTGAAGACTTGGGATCTTGAACTAAGACCCAGCCTTGGTAAAGTAATTTACAAACATATAGTTAGTAGTAGAATTCCAGAGAGATTTGTCTGACTCTGGAATTATATGCTTACAAGGACAAATGAGGACAGAGACCTTAAAGACATTTTAGGTCATAAAAGTGGAAGAGTTATCTGGCCCTTAGAAAGATGTATTTATAGTCAAAACAGAGTAAGAACTCAGTATCCTTTACATTTTGTCTTCAAAGAGCAAAGGTTTCACTGCTTCTTCTTGAGAGAGAAGTAGGAGGCAGATACCTCTTTGTCCTGTATATATAGTAGGAAAAAAGTTGGTTTTTTCTGTTCCTCATTTTTATACTGACTTTATATGTGTGGGAGATTTGCACTGGCTTTCATTATGTTGCCATGGGGTTAGAATCAGGATATTGGGAACCAAACCATTATTTGCTTTTTAACTAAATTACAATAATCTCTCTCTGATCCAGAACACCTCATGTGCATTCAGAATAAAATTAATAAAAATGAATATTAAAAACCAAACACAGACTGATTGTTTTCAAGAACTGTTGTCACAGCAGCATTTGCATTCGAATAAGAATGTATGATTTTTTTAAAGCACTTACATGATTCTCAAGTACAATACTTGAAAGTAATAACATGGCAGGTTATAAAACTGCTGTAAGTCTGAGTTCTCCCAAATCTGGCCAACCATCTAATTAATAGGGCCAATTATGAGGGTTTTGCAAAATTAAAACTCATTTGAATCGTATTACTCTAAAGGGATAAGAGCCTTTCTTTAAAAATCAGAACAAAACATGCTAAAATATTGAAGGGCTTTATTTTAGTGCTGTTAAGATGATTCCATTTGATTTTAACCTATAAACAATATATCATATCATGGGAGATAAGCCTTCCATGATGGAATAGTTACAGATATTATTTCATTTCCTGTACACAAACATTTAAAATAACTTAGAAAACTTACATAATATTGTTCAATTGAAAGTGAATGAAAAAAACATTTATGTTTAATTTACTTTTTTGTTGTTGTTGTTGTTACATTTGGATCAAAATGGTAATATACACAGAGAAACAAGGGTATGTGATTCTAGAAATCAAGCTGACTTTATGGCAACAGAAAATAGCTTACCTCTATTTTCATTTTGTATTGCCATGACTGGCTTCCAACTTGGATATAAGAATTATATAGGGAAAATCAAGAGCAAGCATAGAAGGAAGGTGCACTCTGGGAGGCCGCAGCAGGTGGATTGCCTGATCTCAGGAGTTCAAGACTAGCCTGAACCAGAGCAAGACCATTTCTCAAAAAATAGCTGGGTTTTGTGGCAGGTGCCTATAGTCCCAGCTACTCAGGAGGCTGAGGCAAGAGGATCACTTGAGCCCAAGAGTTTGAGGTTGTTGTGAGCTAGGATGCCACAGCACTCTACCCAGGGTGACACAGTGAGACTCTGCCTTGAAAAAAAAAATTACATAGAAGGAAGTTATATTAGTGCCCAGCTTCCCAACTTCTATAAAGATATAGGATCCTTGGAGACATAGAACCCTTGTGTCTTTGCTCATTTCCATACTTCCCACCTCATCCATTTCCTTTCTACCTTTCCTGATAAACTTTATGCTTTAGCAATGGTGAATTACTTAAAATTTTACCAGCTTGCCGGACAAGGTCATATCTTTATGTCTTTGAACATACTGTTTTCCTCATTTAGAATGGCCTTCCTACTTTCTTGACTCTGTTTCCAACAAACTCCAATTAAAGGCCTTTGTATTTTACACAGGCTTTACCTTCTCATCTATCAAGGCTTCTTAGATTGCACTTCCCCTAACATCTCCATGAGTCTATTGTTTGTCTTTTCTACATGTCTTTTTCTGCGTGCATCAGCCTATATTGTAACTATCTGTATACATTTCTGTTTCTTATATTCTTTTGCTTAACACAGTGCCTAGTACAAAGTAGCCATTCACTAAGTGTTTACTGAATTAATTAATGAATAGATGTTTAATTGGATGAGTGAATGGAAGCATAGGATTTTATTTGATTAGCATTACAGAAAAAAATAATTTAGAGTTATTGTAGGGGTAGGATTGCCCGACCAGAGGATGCAAGCATCTTCTCTACAGCATCCCTACCAGAGGCTCAGACAGCTTGAACATCTTCAAGAAGGTATCTCTACTTCCTAAATACATTTTATTGTTGGATAGCTTTTATTTTTATGGAGTTTCATTTATTTTTCCTGTTTATCTGAAATGTGATTTTTTTAGTAATTTCCATATATTTGTTCTAGATGTTTCCTTTGGAGTGATACAAAACTGTTTACTCCCTTTTCCATTTCAAACCTTGTAAGAGTCATGGTTTAGCTTAGTCATCTTTTGTCCAGGCAAAACATACATTTACTTCAATTTGTTCTATATGTCCTGATTGCTAGATCTCACCTCATTCTGGTCACCTTCTTGGTATATTTTCCCATCTAAAATGTAGTAGTCCTAAAATGAAGTATCTGTATTTGAATATGATGTGATCACGTGATGAGAGGTTACTACTTACTGCACAGGCACACTATTAGGTTGAGAAGCCACTGTCACACCAGGTCATCTTCCCCATCACTCTTACCACAATTTCCCTTTCTGGATTTCTTATTGCCCTTAAAAAGGAGTTTCAGTTTTGTTATTTCATAGTAAGAGGGTGACATGTCCTTATTATATGCTCAATATTGTGAGTATGGGTTTACCGGCTAGCAAGCAAAAATGTTTCACAAAAGAAACAATAAACAAACTGGTGCTACAAGATGAGGACAGCATTATCTTAATGCACATATTGGGCCTTCCTGGCAGGCTGACAATTACCTCCCATGCTGTCATTAGCTCAGTGTATATAACGGACAATGTACATGGGAATAAGAGGCAAAGCTTTTAGCAATGCTGTTACATGCATATTCAGTCTAAAGAGACGATCTTACCTCACACCTCCACACATGGACATCCAAAATAATTGCTGCAGTCAGTTTTGCCAGAATGTACTGGTAAGTGATGTGATAATGCTATCAAGGTCAGGTGAAAGCCAAGAAGCATCTGTAACTAAACTGGATCTAGCCCTCCTGTCTTAGGGAACGTTAACATAAGCAAGAGGCTCTTCATCAATAGATGAAAAGGCAATTATCAAACAGCTTGCTCTTTTAGGAGACACAGATTAACTAATACCCACCTAAGTGGGCAAAATAAAATTTCCTAGCACCGGCTTCAGATCCCATCTTTTTATGTCAAGCTCTTATATAATCTCACATGGCCATTTTGGCTTCAGTTTTGTTGACAAGCAAAAGACATAAAAATTTCATGCAAAGGAAGACTGTGGTTACTGTCTTATATACTCCATAAAGCACTTTTAATTAGCTAATCGGATTAAAAAGGAATTATCATAGCTCTATTTTATATTTTTTGCATATTTACTATTAAGGGTATATAAGGAGATGCTAGCCTGCATCTAGTGTACACCACACACACACACACACACACACACACACACAGGCCTAGCATTTGAATAAAATAATGGGTTTATGCTGAGGATTTTTGTGGTTTTTATTCTAGAACATTCCATAGGTTTTTCTCAGTCTCTTCTGCCACACGTATAAGAAGATGAATGCCTCTCAAACCACATATTGCTCTCTGAATCCTGATTAAACATAGCTACGGTTTAAAGTGAATTTCTACAATCTTACATTTACAAAGATTACAAGGAAAAGTCCTTGGATTCCTGACAAAGGCAGTAAATCCTTTACCCTTTTCTTTCACGTGGGCTAAAGCACAAGCTGATGTGAGAATCAGTGGTCTCCGTCTTCTAGTACTTCTTCTGTAGACATAAAGTATCAAATATTTGCTTCTTTATTCCTTGAGTTTCAGAAAGAAGAATTTTTTCAGAAGCAATTCTATGAAATAAAGAAAAGGGGTTACTACTGATGACCTATCTTATCAATCAAGTTGTAACAATTGTTTAACATGATCTGAGTAGTTAATAAATGTAATAATAGTCAAAGTGAATATTTTTGGTTTGAAATTATACTAAGATACTTACTGATCTTAAGGGTTCACTGAAACTTAGAGTCAGAATGGGGCCTCATGATTGCCTTTGATCCCCAAACACTACGAATTGTTTGTATTTCTTCATTACTACATGCTAGTCACTCAACTAACCATACACAAGTAATTTCTCACTTTATCCTCATAAAATGCTATGAGGTAGATACTGTTACTATCTCTACTCTCTCTCTTTTTCAGGAGAAGAAACTGAGACCCAGAGCGGTTAAGTGACTTACCCAAATTTACACAACAAATAAGTGGAAGGGCTGCCTCTTAACTTCTGTGCTGTTCAGTTTCCCTAATTCTAAAGAAGGAGAAACTGAGACCCAGAGATGATGAACTATGTTTTTGAAGTTGCACAGCTACTTAATGGCAGAGTCAGGGTTATAACCCCCCCCCCCCGACTCCCAATCCAATTCCCTTTTTTATGATGTCCATCTTCTAACCGTTTCAGGGAAATGGAGTATATTACAGGCAGTTGAGTCAATGTTCTTTCTTCAATAAGATAAGACCTGAAAACAAAAGCTGAGCTGGAAGTCATTTTGGCTTTATTTTGAAAAGCTTATTCATTAAAAACTAAAAGAAGGAAAAGAGAAATCTTTTGTCTCTTAAAATAGCCCTTTCTGGGTATGGTGTTATGTAATGGGCATACTTAGCCAAATGGAAGCAGATCGATAGTGGGGCACGAAACAGCCATCTTTGCACAGAAAATGATTCAATAGACGAGTTCAGTGGCTGATTTAGGTACTGGTTATGTGGTACATCCATTACTAGGGAAAAGCTAAGCAGAGTTTTGAAACAATTTTCAATAAGCCCAGAAAAATACCTTTTAAAAATAAGAAAATGTACTTTGGTTGTTGTTCTTGATGCTTAGATGTTGGTTGATATTTAAGTAAGGCAGAGTAAGGCTCTTTGGAATGGATGTGAACACACGTTTTATATACACCTGAAAGTAGCACTGGGTTTCTGGATCTATCCAAGGTTGCAGATCACAAATGACAATCAATGAACTGATTTTCAGATTCAGTGTCTAATGGTTATGTACTGTCTCAGGTTTACCTTCCTGTCCGTCCCCTGGTCCCCGCTTTACAGTCTCTTGGTGCCAAACTCAGATCACAGCACAGGGTAGGTATGTGATAATTGGTGAATCAGTAGCTGACTGGTAATCTGACCTCAGATTACAAAGGTTCTTGCTTTCTAGAAGAATTTAAGGAAAATGCCAAAGGACTTGAAGGATCTGTGTGCTCTTTTCCGAGGCTCATTGAATGAAACAAAAGGTTTATAAGTATATTTTATTTGCTGTTTTTGCTGTTGATTTTCTCCTCCACATATCGAGCATTTGTGGGTCCAAGCAGATTGGAGTGTGCTGACTTTGGCTGCAGCCATGAAATCTTTTGATTTCAATAGTAACGTGTGAAATCATTAATGTCAGAATATGGCATTGGAAAATCTGTTGTGTGCCTTTTGCCAGTCCGCAGTGATACATTAATAGGAAGCTCCTCCTGCCCCCCTCAGCTATATGGCTGGCAAGGCCATAGGAAACTTTCAACCAAGGAAGGAAGCCTCCGCCAACCAATGTTAATCTGTCTTTACCCAAGGGCAGAAAGCAGTCAGGGAGAAGCTCATCTCCTGAGACAGATGGAAATAGCAACTGAGCCCTCTGGCACCACCCATTTTTCACCTAGATGTCCCTTTGGTTCAGCCTTCCATGAAGACATTTCCTGAGTGTCATTTATAAACTTGAAAGCAAGGCAATTGATCTGAGGAGTTGTTCAGATATTCTAAGGAACCAGGGAGGAGAACTGGATTTCAAATAACCTTAAAATCTACCAACAACTGCCCATTTTTCAGGGCTGTTTTGAGCAGAAAAGGTCATCAATGAAACCTTAAAACCAGTAAAGGTTACCTTGTTTCCAAAGAGTTCATACATTAATACCTTACTTAGAAGTAATCAAATAATTCTTAAAAAACAAAACCAAATAAGTAAATGCCTGAAGCATTGACATGCCTGGTCTTTCTGTAACTCCTTTTCCCTCAGCCTCTTCAGTCATTCACTCAGCAAGGCATGTTTTGAGGTTTTGCTCTTTAAACTTCATGCAAAACCAGAGAAAATCCCCAGGACCCTGGGACTGCTGCTTTAGGGATGAAGGGCTGGCTGGTAAAATTGTGTAAGTAGACATAAGGAAAGTGAGTCAGACTGGGGTAGAACAAGAGCCTTTCCTGGCTCTGCCACTTTCCACTGTGTGCCCTTCAGCAGGTCAACTGTTCTCTCTGGGCCCCAATTCCCTCAACTACAAAAGGAAGGGGCTGAGATAGATGATCTCTGAGATCCTTTTCAGTGTCAACAGTTTAGGATTCATCATCATTTCTGATTTCTGAAAATGAACATGTTTCATTTTCATGTTGGCATTTAATGATTCATCATCATTTCTGATTTCTTTACGATGATGATACAAGAAAAGAAAATGCAATAAAAATCGGTGCATTGGTAGTGATCTAACCAATTTTCAGGGAGTTGGATAAGAGCCAGTACTATCATAAATTTCTGTGAGAAAACCAGAAGCTATTTGTTGGACATTATAATTGCAAAAACATGGGCTAATGAAAATGTCATTTCCTCTCAGTAATTAAAGACTCGGCAAGAAATCCAAACATAGCCAAAATTGCCTGGTATCAGAGTGTGTGCGATGTAGTAGTGAAGAGTACATGGTCAGAGTTTGAAGGATGGAATCCAAATTATGGCTCTACCACTTACGTTGTGTCACCTAGGGGAAGCCACTTAATTTCTCTGGACCTCCATTTCTTCATTTGTAAAATAATGTGCATTTCTTCAGATTGTTGTAAGAATCAAATTAGATAATGTATAATGCAGTAAGACCTGTAAGACCTCAACCTCTTGGCAAGAAACAGACACTCAATATATTAGCCCCTCCCTCTTCCTGTCCACCCCCTCAATATAACCCATAGAAAACTCAGTTCCTCCTCTTCAGAAATGTATAATCTGGTGATCAAATCAGCAAGAGTACACTTGAGAATAACTGGGTCTTAGTGTCAGCAGATGAGTTGTAAAGACCCATAGGGCTTCCAAAAAGACGGAAGTAGTCACAGAAGATGCTTAGAGGAGGTAGGCTTTACTAGAACATGTTTCATTTTCATGTTGGCATTTAAATAATGTAGATGCAATGTATTGCATGCAGACAGATTTTTCTCCAATGATATGGATGAGAAAATGGGTGCAGAGAAGGTAACTTGTTTGAAGTCATGCAGCTCATAGTTACAAAACCTGGAACTTGACTGCAGTTTTCTGGTTCCAAGTGTAGTACTCCTTCCAAAGCAAAGAGGCTAAGTCTGGGGGAGGATTTGGTTACATAGGGAAAGTATGAGGCAGGAGAAACATCAGGGAAAGAGATACATAAGGTAAGATCAGCCATCAGAGAACTATTTCTTCCTTTCAACACCAGTTCTACCAACCCAGATGTACCCACTCTGTCTTCCTTCTTGTTGTAACAGGCAACATCCTCTTTCTTTTACCCCAAACCAAAGACTAGATCCTATCCCATCTCACCTTTTTAAGGGTTTTGCTCCTGCAATTTTCCTATTCTTGCTTCTCATCAATTTCTTCCTATTCATAGACTAACTTTTCAAAATAATTGTCTTTAGGTGCCATCTTCACTTCCTCGCCATCCTTTCTTTCCTCTCAGGCTCCCAGTTTCACCATTCACTGAAATGACTATTATGAAGGCTATCAATGACCTCTAGCTTTGCCAAGTCACTCTTAGTTCTTATCTTTCTTCATCTCTCAGTTTTTGGCATGGTTAATTAGTCCTTCCTCCTGAAACCTCTTTTCTCTTTAGGTCTTGAAAAATTCATGTTCTCCTGTTTTTTTCTCTTCTTTGACCACTTCTCTACTGTCCTTTTCACTGACTCTTCTTTCCTCTTTGCCTGACCTCTAAATGTGGAAAGACCAAGGCTCAATTCTTGGGCCTTATGATGGGCTGAATTGTATTCTTGCAAATTCATATGTTGAAGCCCCAACTCAGAATACCACAGAATGTGACTATATTTGGAAATAGAACTGTTAAAGAAGTGATTTACTTAAAATGAGGTCTTTGGGGTGGGCTTTAATCCAATCTGACTGTTGTCCTTATAAGGAGAAATGTAGGTACACAGACACGGGTCACATAAACAAAGGAAAGACCATATGAGGACACAGCAAGAAGGGCTCTATGGAGAGAGGTAGGGTTTGGCTGGGAAGGGGCACAAAGAAACTTTCTTAGGCAACGAAAACGTTTTATACCTTGATACGTATTTGTCAAAATACATACAGTGGTATACCTGATGTTTGTGCATTTTATTATCTGCAAAATATACCTTATACTATAACAAGAATAAAATATTGTGAATAAATAATTAATTCATTTGCAAGCTAAGGAGAGGGAGATCAGAAGAAACAAACCCTGTCAAGACCTTGATCTTGGACTTTCACCCTCTAGAACTGTGAGAAAATAAATTTCTGTTGTTTAAGTTCCCTAGTCTATGGCATTTTACTATGGCAGCCCCAAACTAATGCAAACCTCTTCTCTAATTTGTCTATACCCACTGTCTTTCTGATTTCATCTAGTCCCATGGTTAGAAACACTATGTACTTGCTGGAAAGTCCTAAATTTTTGTCTCTAGCCTGCCCATTTCCTATAGCCAACTGCATCCCCAGTTGAAGGTCTAATAGATATATTTAATGTAATGTAGCAAAAACAGTATTTTCTGACTCTAAGACCCATACCTGCAACTACAGTATTAAATTACAGCCATTTCCTTTACACTTCTATTAATGTAGGCTGTGATTGCATTATTAGTTTTCCTTTGGTCTATTTGTTTTTGCTCTTATCAAAATACTGGTGACTCATACTGTACTCGAGATATTTTTCACTTGGAGTGCTGTCAGGACAAATATTGCTCATGATGTACTTTGGCAATTGGCTTTCTTAATACTTAAATTCTGCTCTTTCCATCTTTGTTAAATCTCATTTTCTTGATTTTGACCTACCTTTATAGCATAGCAATAAAAATCTTTATAGCATAGCAAGATTTTGAAACTTAGTTTTTTCATCCATTATATTTACTCTCATAATTTGTTTCATTTACAAATTTGATAAGCATAACTACTTTCATCTAAGTCTTGAAAAAATTTAGAATAATGCAAGATGAAGATGAGCTCTATAGTACTCTCATAGAGACCCTCTCCAGGTTGGCACCAATCCAGTAACCTACACTCTGGCTATAGTCACCCAACAAGTGATAGATGGAGCTAACTAAACAATCATCTAGCCCTTATAATCATGATATTTTTCTCTACAATGTCAAATGAGGCTTTGTCAAAGGCTCTGCTGGATCCAAATTATCAAAGAATGATGGTAGAATGGTAGCAGTGAGAGTGGAAAAGAGAGAGATGTTTCAAAGGAACATGAACTTGATAGCATTTGGGTAGGAAGGGAGAAGAAAGACATTCAAGTACAGCACAGAGCTTGCAACCTGACATCCCATGGCTTGCAAATGTGAGTTTTCATTCTTTATTTCCCCCAATTATTAAAAAAAAGACAGATTATCTAATAGATGAGTCTTAATAGCATTATTCTGAGTGAAAGAAGCTTAACACAGAAGAGTGCACTGTCTAAGTCTATGCATGTGAAATTCTAGAACATGAAAACTAAGTTATGGTGAAAACTAATCATCAGATCAGTGGTTACCTTGGATGAAGAGAGGTAGGATTTGACTGGGAAGGGGTACAAAGGAACTTCTTCAAGTAGTGGTAAGGTTGTTGCTTTTTTTTTTTTTTTTTTTTTTTGAGGCAGAGTCGCAAGCGGTTACCCTGGTGTCATCATAGCTCACAGCAGTCTAAATCTCTTAGGCTTAGCCTCCTGAACAGCAGGGACTACAGGCACCCATCACTATGTGTAGTTAGTGTTTTCTACTTTTAGTAGAGATGAGTCTCACTCATGCTCAGGTTGCTCTCTGAACTCCTGAGTTCAAGCAATCTACCGGCCTCAGCCTCCCAGAGTGCTAAGATTATAAGCATGACCCACCGCACCAGGCCCCAATGGAAACATTTTATATCTTGATAAGCATTTGTCAAAATACATCAAATGGTATACTTAATATTTGTGCATTTTATTATATGTAAAATATAACTCAATAACAGGAACAGAATATTGTGAACAAACACTTAAATGATACACATGTGGAATATTTAGGGAGAAGTACTGTGATGTCTGCAACTGACTTTGAAATGCATCTTTGAAGATGTATTGAAGGTTGTATATGTGATAAAGCAATAATAGTAAAATGCTAATGGTAGGACCTAGGTGATGGGCATATGATTGTTTAATGTAAAAGGTCTTTCTTTATATGTCTGAATTTTTTTTATAATAATGCATTGGAAATGAAACAAAAGTAAAAAAATGATATTGTCTACACTTAAAAATTTGATAACTTTTATGAATGTCTGGAAATCTATCTTCTCTTAAAACATTGCAAGATGTGGCAAGACCGGCTTCTGTCATGGCTGGAACTGAATGGTATGCCACAGGACCAACAACCCTATTTCCTCAGCAGGGACGGATTGCAACATTATTTTTACTTAAATTTCTTTACTTCACTTATGTATACCGCTTGCCTTATAAGCAGTGGAGTTTTGACCATCACAGTGGAGGTAAGTGCTCAGGCTTTAGCTTCAGACAAAGTTGGACTTATCATTGGAGTAACTTAGTTTTCCTGACCCTCACTCAGTGACCTCATCTGTAAAATAATCATGATACCTACCTTATAGGATTGTTGTAAGGATTAAATGAATGAGGGGATGTACAATTTCCTGTATATAGTAAGTTCTTAACAAATAATAAGGTCCTTTCATAAGGATTTGAGTTAAAGATATTATGTAGATCCATTATCTTGATGAGTGGTAAATAGGAGAATGATACCCACCTTGACAGAAACAGGGAAATTGAGCTCTGATTGGATGGTAGAGAGTTGGCTGGGGAAAAGATGCGTTTAATTGTAGGCAAGTAAAATAGAAGCAATGAGTAGACATTTGAGTTGCAATGTGTACTAGGCATCTGAAGGCAGGGAGATGACGTTAACACCAAAAGTAAGTGCTGGAAATAGAGTTTAAGAGCGTCTCCTTTAAAGAGGTGAAACTGTAACTATGGGCAAGAACTTTGAAACAGACAGTAAAGAGGTGAGCAGATTTTTAATGAGTGAACCTCAAGGACCATGCACAAGTTGGAAGTAGGAGCAGAAAAAAGAGACAGAATCAGGAATGTGTACTCAAAGCCAGGAGAAGAGAGCGTTTTAAGGAAGAACACGTTTGAGTAATGAAAACCATGTGGTGGGTCACACCTCTAATCCTAACACTTTGGGAAGCTGAATATATTAAAACTCAGTTTCCAGAAAAAATTAAAAAATGAGCAGGGCATGGTGGCAGGCATCTGTAGTCCCAGCTACTCTGAGGCTGAGGCAGGAAGGTTGCTTGAGCCTAGAAATTTGAAGCTGTAATGAGCTATGATGTCTCCACTGCTCTCCATCCTGGGTCACAAAGTCAGAACCCATCTCAAAAAACAACAACAAAAAAAACCAAAAAAAAAAACAAACAAGAACAACAACAAAGCACCACAAAAACATAAAACAAAACCAAAGCTGCAAAGCTGGAGCGGTAGCTCAGGCCCGTAACCCTAGCACTCTGGGAGGCCAAGGCATGTTAATTCCTTGAACTCAGGAGTTTGAGAACAGCCTGATCAAGAGCAAGGTCTCATCTCTACCAAAAATAGAAAAATTAGTCTGCTGTTGTGGCAGCCAGCTGTAGTCCCAGCTACTCAGGAGGTTGAGGCAGGAAAATCACTTGAACCCAGGTGTTTGAGGTTGCTGTGATCTAGGCTGATGCCACCACTCTCTAGCTTGGGCAACAGAGGGAGACTCTGTCTCGTTAAAAGAAAAGCTTGAGGAAACATAAGGTAGAAAGTTGTCTCCACCCACTTATCAAGCAACCGTGAGACCACCAGACTTAGACCTGGGACCTGTGACAGCTTCTGGCTGATCTGCTTGTTGCTTCTGCATTGCAGGTTTAGGTGTATCGTGGCCTGTAGTATGTAAACTAAGGGTAATGTTCTTTAAGAAACAAATGCCATCTAGTTGGATCACAGTTCTGATACACTACTGAGGTTGAAGCAACTTTCTGTCTTAGGAAAGAGAAGTAAAATGTCGTTTTTACACCAGACAGTGTCGGAATTAGGGAGAATCAGGAAAGGAGGTAAGTTTTGTTTTGTCTTATGAGACAAAGTCTCACTGTGTCACCCTGGGTAGAGTGCCATGGCATTAGCTTACAAAAACCTCAAAACTCTTGGGCTCAAGCGATGATCATGTCTCAGCTTCCCAAGGAGCTGGAACTATAGACTATGCCCAGATATTTTCTTCTATTTTAGTAGAGGTAGGGTCTCACTCTTTCCCAGACTGGTACCAAACTCTTGTGCTCAAGTGATCCACTCACCTTGGCCTCCTAGAGTGCTAGGATTGTAGGTGTGAGTTATTGGGCCCAGCCAGGAGGCAAGCTTTTAAACTCTTCATATTTTTTTTCATGAAATTGGTGTGGAACCAATTTAAAATAAATATCATATTTGCTATTAAATCATAAATATGGAAGTTAAGTGATTTTTGGATATATATATATATATATATATACACACACATATATTGTATGTGGCTAAAATCCAAGGCTGAGTCACATTAGTTCTTCAAATATTCCATCATAAAAGGAAATGGGCTAAACCAGGGGTGTCCAACCTGAGGCCTGTGGGCCACATGCAGATAATGGTTTTGCTTATCTGTGGTGTTAGATATAACAAAAAGTATACCCAGACCTTCTCTTTGCTTATCAGCTTTCATTAGTGTTTGTACATTCACTGGGTGGTCCAAGGCAACTCTTATTCTTCAAATGTGAGGTAGAAAAGAAGAAAAGGTTGGGCACCGATGATCTAATGCAAGGTAGCATTGGAAACACACATTTATTTTAAAGCCTTTGGTTATATTCATATACTAATGTAATTATGTAACTGTTTTAGGACAGAATAGGTTACTTAGCTTAGCTTAGTGTCAATTCTTCTGTTTGACAATAGTTGTACATTGATATTAAAGCAATGTATAGAAAACACGTTCTTAATCTTTAAAAAGTATAATATTATCCCCCTTGATCCTTATTTTTCAAGATTCATCTTAAATGTGTTCTTAGAAAATGTATTTCCAGAAACTCACAAAATTGCACTTGGGATTTTCTTTGTTCATAAGTTTAGTAAGCTACTGGTTTATCCGCTTAGTAAATAAAGCCTCGGGAAGGGTTTTACAATTTTCATCTATTTCTGTTGCTACCATTTTCCAGTAGGCTGCTTAACTCACTTCTGTAAGCCTAACTTAAATGTTCCAAATGTTAGCAGGTTTCATTTACAGCTTCTAAGTGATAAGATCTACACAATTTTCAGAACTCATATATGAAATCAAGTTCTTAAGACTCACCCAGAGACCAAGCTACTCAACTTTTCCAAATGCCAGGCACAAGGTTCTGTTTACTCACTGACAAATTTCAGTCAGTTACCCAGGTAGCTTCAATTTTCCTTCTAAAAGGTGGGTAAACAATACCATATGACAAAGAAAATGTGTGCTTTTAATGACTAATGTGCTTACACTTTTCTCATCGATGCTATTTTAGCTGCGAAAGCAATCAGTTGTATTTAAATAAATCAGAAATAAGACTGTTAGAAATACTATGTGTTGGGAGAAACCAGAATTTTCTTTATGTGCATTTCAAAATTAGTTATAAACTACTAAATGACAGAGGATGATGAAAAAAATTGATGAGACATCAAAAAACATCATCCAAAGTATTTCAACATGAGTTGACGTGTTTTTCATCTTACAGAGTGAAAAATTATTTAATTAGGATTGCACAGTTTGCTGCAAATTTAAATGCAGTGCAGATCTTATTGAATAGCAACTTGTAAGAGATTTTTACAAGGTAAGCTATCATCACCTGGCCTTAAAAAGGAAGTGATTTTAGGAGAGTCTTCTTTCTTTAAATGAAAACATAAATAATTTTCTCTTGTTTTTTGAGTCATCCTTCTTTTTAATTTAACTTCACATTTATATGTACCTATGTAAATCTTCCATGAAACTCTTTGTTTTCATGCATAGTCAACTCTCAATTGATTATCTCAATTCAATGATACAATTGAACAAATATTTATTGAGCACGTGCTAATGGTGCAGCTAATCTAAAATAGCAGACCATTAAAACATTCTTATTTGGTTTTATAATACATTATGATTTTATTATAAAAATATCTTGATTTATATAGTGCTTTATAATTTTCAGAGTACTTTCACATACATTATCTCATTTGATTTTATGCAGATTCACTTCCCTACTTAGGAAAGGCTGATTTGGCTTAGACTGATTGATATTAATATTAATTTGCATTCACTAAGCACACACTGGCTGAACAGCAGGACCAGGCGGCTACTGAAGTGTGATGGAGACAGGGAAGCTGGTCTGCGATTACAGCTCTGAAGTGGACAATAGAGCTGATGCACATAATAGGGTGGTAATGACCACACATACACGCTGGCATATATGCCTTAATTTATTTTTCCATTGCTATTAACTACCGATACAGGCATTTTGGAGGTTTCAAATGGATCGCTAATTATGATGGGCAAATAGGATGGCATAATAATTGTGTTTGGATGAGTCACTCACTTGAGATCTAGTAGTTGAGGGAAGCTTTGTGACTATCAGGATTGACTCTGGAAAATGAATTTAAATGGAAATGAACAAAGTAACCACAGATAAGCATCAGCTGGGAAAGTGGAGGCTGACAGCAGCAAATCCATTAGCAGAGGAGCATTAGGTACTGATTTGAGCCACATAGGGAGGTAGCCGTTTTATTTCCGGAAGCACATTCATACTTCAGTTTCACTGAGAGGGCAATAAATATGAGTGCAGAGAATACAACCATCCATTTTCGAGTTTGGGTTAGAATCCCAGCTCTTGGGCTTGTTAACTATGAAAGTCACATGTCGCAGTTGTAAAAGCATTTCACCTGTCACAAGGTTGTTGTAGAGAGAGATTCCAGGAGAGGATTCGTGTAAAGCTCTCAACAATGCCTGGCACATAGTAAGCACTCAAGGTGTGGTAGCTACTACTTGTAATAGTTTTTCTTTTAATTGCTGTTACTGATCACTTACCCTCCCTAGAAGAACCACCCACCCTTCAACGCCCAAGGCAGCTATTTGGAAACAGAGTGGCTGCAGCAGGCATCGTTAGTTGCTCTGGGCAGCAAATGCAATATACAGGGGTAGATAACTAGAGAGGAGAAGAGGTCATTTCCTTTTTCCTCACACAGACAATGAACTTAGGGCAGACAGGAGTTTCAGCAAACTAGTCAGCAGAAGCACTCAGGCAGAGGCAGGAAGCCAATGTCATTGCTTCCTGTGGAATGCTGAGTGGACAGAGGTGAGGAAAGTACCCCTATCTTCACTTCACTGAGTGTGGATCACAAAGAAGTTTGCCACAATGACAGGTCTCTTGGAGTCACTTACGGCTGTCAGAGGAGGAGCTTCAGTTTGTCACTCCCATGGCACCAGAAAGACAGGAGAGGCCCAAAGGGGACCTCTGCATGGAGGGCACAGAACATGCAAACAAGTATCTAAAGCAGCGGCATATCCATGCCTTTGTCAGGAGAAGAACACAAACAGGGGAGCTGGAAGGAGAGATGCTGTCCAGAACAAGGAGGATGCGAGAACTGAAGAAATGATTTATGTAGTAGTATTCTGGATCAGTGCAATGAAACATGACAGGTTAGTTCAAATTTCTGCAGACAGGAAGCTGATGTTAGTCTCTCCGGGGCCACAGACTCTTTTGGAAATTCAACAAAAGCCATGTGCTCTCTCGGGAAAAGAGCAGATGAGCACTTACCCACAAAAGCTTATGCGCAAGTTCAAGGGATGTATGGACCTCCTAAAACTCAGACTAAGAACATCTGCTATGCAAGAGGCAGGTTAGACAACAATTGATGTCACAACGATGAGCTGGGAGCTCCGATTTTCAAGTGGTAACAGAACAGTTGTACAGTGTTTGCCTTAATTGGGATATAACTGATGAATATTGAGTGAAATAGGAAGAAGTTAGTTAACCCTTCTCATCAATACATGGGCCCTGCCAATCTCAAGTAGCCATTTAGTTACCAAACAATCCCCAATTTCCAATGAAGGGACCCCTCTGAATGAATTCCTCCTTTCTCCAAAAGGCGATTCTAATAAGGACGAAGACAGAAAGCATGAAACGCCAGAAAAGTCTTCTCCTTAGAGAAGAGACAGTTGCAGAATTTTAGCTCATGATCTGTTATTTACCTTTTTACATCTGTCTGTATTTTGCACTGAGAAGAATTAATATTTGGGCCCCAGAGCCACCATTTATTTATGTGCTACCCTTCCCTTCCTCCGTTCCGCCCCCAGCACAGACTCTATGAGAGAGATGAAGAGCAGTGGCTGAGTACTACAACAGTCACAAGTCAAGTCACCAAAATAAATAACAGACTATTTCTTGTTTGGATACTTTCAAGTTCCACAACTCCGGAAATAGCAATTTAAATGACTTAATTTTCTTCTCCATTGACTTTAATGAAGATCTCCTTAGATTCAGCCATCCGGCAAACCTAAACTCTCAAATAATGCTGCAAGTGTTTGACTTGGGCCAGGAATGTCTGAGAAACAGACGCTGGTTATGCAACTGAAATATGAATTTGGATTAAATGCTCTCATGACACAGCCCGAAAAGGTTAGGTACTCATTTTAAAAGTCAACACATTCCAACAGAACTGCAGTGGCATTTCACACATTGAAGCTGATGGAACTAATCTTGCAGATGTTTATACTTCTTTCTATTTCATTGTATTTTCCCCTCAAGGATGTCTTTAGCATCCAAGTATCATCCTGGAAGGCTTGGATACTTGTTCTTTTCCCTCTTCCTTTCTGGCTCTTGAGGCCAAAGAAATGCAGTCCTGAGTGAACCCTCGCAGTCTTCCCATCTTAGTGCCAGCACAGAGATGGCCCTCAGGTCCCTCCCAGTAAAATGACCTCATTTTACACTCAAGGACAACTAAGTGCAGAGATGGGGAAAAAAAACTGATTTTGAGAAATCTAGACTCTGGACGTGAAAGGGAAAATCTAAAATAAAGGCAGGAGCCAGATGAAAGCAGGGGCAGAAAGAGCAGAGTACATAGAAGTGAAAGTTCTCAGCTCAGAATCAGAGCCCAATTTTACATTTAAAACTAGGATGACAAGCTTTGAGGATTTAAGACATTGACAGCCCAGTAATCCAAAAGTGCCTGGCCTGGGCATGAGCCCTGTTATAAGCACCTTCCTTTTTGCATTTTCTGTGTTTAATATGATGGTCTCAACATGATATGAACAAAAATGTGTTGTGTGTTCATTCAAACTTATTGGGAATATCACATTAACTATTGGTAAATATTCTCCTTTAGGAATTTTAAAGTGAATTGTTGGCTCAGTGCCCATAGCACAGTGGTTATGGCGCTAGCCACATACACCGAGAATGATGGGTTTGAACCCAGCCTTGGTCAACTAAACAACTGCAACCAAAAAATACCCGGGCATTGTGGCAGGCACCTGTAGTCCCAGCTACTTGGGAGGCTGAGGCAAGAGAGTTGCTTAAGCCCAAGAGTTTGAGGTTGCTGTGAGCTGTGACGCCACAGCACTCTACCCAGGGCAACATAGTGATGCTCTATCTCAAAAAAAAAAAAAAAAGGGAATTGTTATTTCATCATAAGTTTGTCCTGGAGCTAAACTAGTATTAATCATACCCTGAAAATCTCCCTCACCTGCAGGCATTTTCTATATATTAGGCCACCAGTTTCAATGCTTTTTTTCTTATTTATGTTTAATTGGCAAATAATAATCATGCATATTTATGATTACAATAAGGTATTCTGATCTATGTAGACATTATAGGAAGAGCCCTCTTATACGTGGAATCTAAAAAAGGCTTCCTGTTTCAAAATTAATTTTCCTGGAGTGGTGCCTGTGGCTCAGTGAGTAGGGTGCTGGTCCCATATACCAAGGGTGATGAGTTCAAATCCAGCCCTGGCCAAACTGCAACAACAACAAAATAAATAAATAATAAAATAAAATAAAAAAGAGAGGATCACTGCCACACTCATTTTCTTCAATAATTAGGACCAATCTTACATCTTTAAACATTCCTTACCAAAAAAAAATAAACCGAAAATAAGCTTGCATGTTAAATCAAATTACAAGGTTAAAAAAAGTCTTTCAAAGAGTCTCTAGACAAAGGCACTTAAATAATATCTATCTAATCTTCAAGAAGACTCTAAAAGAGGCTCAGCACCCGTAGTTCAGTGGTTATGGTGCTGGCCATAAGCACTGGGGCTGGCGGGTTCGAGCTCAGCTGGGGCCTGCTAGACAACAATGACTACAACAAAAAATAGCTAGGCATTGTGGTGGGCACCTGTAGTCCCAGCTACTTGGGAGGCTGAGGCAAGAGAATCACTTAAGCCCCTGAGTTAGAGGTTGCTGTGAACTGTGACGCCACAGCACTCTACCAAGGGTGACATAGTGAGTCTCTGTCTCAAAAAAACAAAACAAAGAAAGCAAGAAAAACTTTTACAGGAACATTTAAAGCAAAGAAAAGGAAATTCTGGCATAAAGTATAGCATTTTATTTTCAAATTTTAATCAATGTGAAATATTAATTAGTAAGCCTAGCAACTGTTACTATTTTGCACATTCCAAGCATGACTATATGAAGGCTAAAAGTAATAATGAAACTGAAGAAAGCAAGCCTCATTACTTTGTAGTCATACTTCAAAGCAAACTCAATTCCTGGTAAACAGCTTTCCTCAGTAAGTTTCCTTGACAACTCATTAAAAATGTACTGCAGGCTCAGCGCCTGTGGCTCAACAGGCTAAGGTGCCAGCCACGTACACCTGAGTTGGTGGGTTCGAATCCAGCCTGGGCCCGCAAACAACAATGACGGCTGCAACCAAAAAAAATGGCCAGGCGTTGTGGCGGGCGCCTGTAGTCCCAGCTACTTGGGAGGCAGAGGCAGGAGAATCACTTGAGCCCAGGAGTAGGAGGTTGCTGTGAGTTGTGATGCCACAGCACTCTACCCAAGGTAACAGCTTGATGCTCTGTCTCAAAAAAAAAAAAAAAGGAGAGGAAGAGGAATTGCAGGATCAAATGGTAGGTCTACATTTAGATCCCTGAGATTAATAAATTGTTGTATACGTATAGCATGGAATACTTTACAGCATTAAAAAAATGGAGACTTTACCTCTTTTATGTTTATATGAATGGAGCTGGAAAATATTCTTCTTAGTAAAGTATCTCAGGAATGGAAAAAAAAATCCAATGTACTAGGCACTACTGTGAAACCAATTTATAATCACTCGCACTTGTATATGAAGAATGAAGCACAACTATATCCTAGGATGAAGAAGGGAAGAGGAAGGAGAGGGGAAGAGAGGGGGGTAGATTGGTAAAAGGAGGGTTAATAGGTGGACCACACCTATGAAGCATAATGCAAGTACAAGTTGGATCTATCAGGTGTAGAACACAAATGTCTTAATGCTGTAATTGGGTAAAAGAGGTGAAATCTATGTTGATTAGTAGCAAGTAAGCACTTTATACAAATAATCAACACATCGAATCCCATAATGACATAAATATATGTATGATCTATGTACAAATGACTTAATAAAATTTTTTTTAAAAAATGGAGATTTTGAGACATTTGTACTAACTTGGACGTAGGTGGAACACATTA